>CM073772.1:121431936-121705468 GCA_037158775.1 Hetaerina titia
TATTTATATTTATATAAATATATATTATTATTATTAGGTAATCTACCGGTTAAGGTAGGTTTTTGGATTGACACAACTATCAAATAAACATTTTGTGACTCCCCACCTAGCAAACTAATCTATATCAGGTCCCTCTTCATCTCGGTGTACTTCTTTCCTCCCTTCATCCCGTCCAACATCCCTATCCTGTTCCTACCCTTACCTCGCTTGCCCAACATTCTCCCCTCTATTACCCTCTTCAACATTCCACTACCGCTCAATACGCCTTTCATCCATTTTTCCTGCCTCCATAGGATTTCTCTCAACAAACCCCTCTCTTGCCCCACCATTTCTAGTACTTCCTCATTTGTTTTCCTTTCTGTCCATTTCACCTTCTCCATTCTTCTCAAAACCCACATTTCAAAAGCCTCCAATCTACGTCTATCCTCCTGCTTCAGTGACCACGTTTCCGCGCTGTACATAGCTACACTCGATATCAGAGTTTTTACGAGTCTTGTCTTAACATCCCTACTCAACGTCCCCATCATCAACTCCCTCCTCCTTGAGAAAGCCTCCTTGCCTAGCGCAATTCTTTTCCTTACGTCCCTACCACTTTGACCGTATTGGTCCAAAACATTGCCGAGATATGTAAACTGTTCTACCTGCTCTATTTTTTCCCCGCCTATTTTAATTATAGCTTAGCCTTTTTCTTTCTGGAAAATCGCATAATCTTTGTTTTATTGATTGATTGATTCGACTGGTAGCAGAGCGTGGTTTATATTTTTTTTGGGCAGCATGGAACCGGTAGGATTACCGCGGGGGACCGCTTGGATAAATGAGTTATCCAAAAAAGAGGCAACCGATACGTGCCTTAGATTTGGTATTAGTGGGGAAGGCACTCCAGACGATATTCGCGCCAGACTCCGCGAATACGTTCGGGGTTTGCACAGCGAGGAAGTGGACACCCCGACGTCACTAAGTACCAGGGAGCATACTGACCGCTCTCTAGGCTGTTTGCGAGAGGGAAGCCGACGGACTCCACGCCTCCGTCTCCAGTCGCCGCCGGTAGCACGGTATCTTCCCCCCCTCCTTTACCTTACCTTCTCCCGGAACAGTCCAGCGCCCTCAACTTTTTAAATATGGGATGGATATCATCCCATATTTATTGCACTGAACTTCCAATTCACTCAACAATGCTTGCAACCCCTTGGCTGACTGAGCAACTAATGCTTGGTCATCAGCAAACCTAACCGATTTTACGAATTCAACTCCGACTTTCATTCCTACCTCCAGTTCTTCCCATGCCTCTTTATACATTTCCTCTACATATACGTTGAACAGTACCGGTGACAATGGGCAACCCTTCCTTACACCTCTTCCTAACACTGCCCATCCAGACTCTCCGTCCCCCACTCGCACCTGAGCAGTCTGAGACATGTACAGGTTTCGAATCAGCGTCCTGTCCCTCCAATCTATTCCTATTTTCTGTAATACACGCATTAATTTTTCCCAATTCACTCTATCAAACGCTTTTTCGAAATCTACAAAACAGGCAAAAACGTCCTGATTGTATTCTATATTCCTCTCAACTAGTGATCTCATTACTGCAATGGCATCACGCGTACCTCTTCCTTCCTGAACCCAAACTGATCATCCCCTAAGTAATCATTTGCCTTACTCTCTATCCTTTTGTTGATGATCCTGAGAGTAACTTTAGCTGCGTGGGATATCAATCATCTGTAATCCTCACATGACGAAGCCTTTGCCTTTTTTGGAATAGGAACTAACACCGATCTCACAAAATCTTCCTGCCAGATTCCTTCCTCATAGATACTACGAATCAGTCCATATATGGCCTTCTTCCCACCTTTCCCTAACCATTTCAACATTTCTACAGGAATATTGTCCACCCCCACAGCCTTATTTGCTTTCATCTCCTTTAATGCCCTTTCTGTTTCATCGTCGAGTATGCCTGGACCTATCTATCTGAAGCTATCTTCTTCTACGTCATGTTCCTTTTCTATGTCTAACCTTGTCGGCCTAAGTTCTTTACCATACAGTGTTTCTATATATTCCTTCCATCTCTCTTGGATTTTTTCTGGTCCAACTATTATCTTACCCCATTTATCTTTAACTGTTAGCACAGATCCTGCCTTCTTACTTCCCGATAATAACTTAACCTTGCTGTATATAGCACCAATTACACCCTTTTTCTGTAAACTTTCCATATCCTCGCATTGCGTTTTCCACCATGTATATGTATATATATATATATATATACACCATATTATATACATAAAAATTGGTTATATTTGGAACAAATTCAGACAGTTAAAAATTTCCCACATTAAAAAAATAATATGCTCATTATTTAACAAAACATTGACAATAATTGTTCCATTACATAATGAATCTGGTAAATTTCACTATCTATTTCAGCATCTCAATCCTCTATATTTTATGCAATGCTGTGTCCTTTAGTAGTAAAAGGTCATTTTTGATGTCATTATATGAAAATCATCTCATGTTGACCAAATGAAAATGTTGAGGATGTGATTACAATCACACTAAAAAGCCATGCATTCCCTTTGGAGGTTGAAATAAATTTTCAGGCTATGATGTTTTTATTAAATTCTAAAATAATGGCTATGATAACTTGCACAACCGATACCATAACTTCAGGAGACAAATGGTGGAAAGAAATCAATTACAATGGGTAAAAACCTCAACCAGTTACAGGATTAATTTGCAAAAAAATCAATCAGTGATGTTTATAAACTTGTTCCTCAACTCTCTCTATCCATGGACACCGAATTTGCAACACCACAAGCCACCCTAACAAATACCTTCACAACCTAAACAATACACTTCACAAATGTGGTTATGAAGAAAAGCTCCTACAGAATAAAATCTACTACTCCACCCAACCTCGCACGCCACAGAAAAATAACCCCATATCTGACAGAGGACCTTTATACCACCTATTTCCCTGGGGCCCACAGACTGAAACCTATCTTAAAGAACTGTTTCCTATTTTACACGACAATGACGCTACCTCATCCCTACTGCCCCAATGTCCATTTCTTTCATACAGATGACCCGTCAATCTCAGAAACATTCTGAGATCCACCAACCCTGACAAATTTCCCCATCTTTCCCCTACTTGTAACTGCCCCCGACGTTAAACATGTCTGCTTATCAGATCTGGTCCCCCTCCCCACATCCCCTCATTTCCACAATAATTGTCTCTCCAAAAACATTTTCTATCTTTTGAAATGCGAGCAATTCACTTCATTTTACATAGGCAAATTCATTACCCCTTTCCGCATCCGCATGGACAATCACTGCTACTCATGTAATTCTACCTCACTCTCTTCTCTTCCTATCCCTTCACATGCAAATTTCCATAGCCTTTCCTTTGACCAGTGTTTCTCTTCAACCATCCTAGAATCTCTATCTGATTCAGCCACCAATATAGAGGTGAGAACTCAAGAATTTGCATACATTCTAGCTTTCCGGTCTTTTAAAATTCCAACTGTTAAACACCATATTTAATTTCTTTCCCAGCATACCATGTGCCTACTCCCCCTCACCCCTAGACCTCGTATTCACCCCATTTGAGACCTTTCAGTCTGACCTGAAGGCCTTACCTGACGAAAACCTGACCTGATGATGATGCGCAGCATTGAAACCATGGTTGTATTGTATTAAAAGTGTGTGGAAGTGTAAAGTTTTCCTTAACTTTTACTCTTGCCTCAGAGAAAGCCAAAAGCTTAAACTTTCTTAAATGTGGGTGTCTTTTTACCTGATATCTAGTTTATTATTAAGTTCTATTTTGCTGGTCGAATATTAAATTGCTCTCATGAGTGCTTCTACATCATCTATGCATAGCTTTGCACAGCCATAAATGCGATTTCCATTGTTTTTAATTTTAAGGGTTATCTGATGGGGGAAGGGATGCTAGAACGGAAACACTGTAACGGTGGTCAAAGGTGGTGTTGTGGTGGGAGGCATGTTTTCAGATGGAAGACCCACGGATGGGGAAGAGGGATTACATGAGGCGCGATGATTGTTTATCCTGAGTTTCAGGGGTGTAGAGCACTGGCCTAAGTAAAATACCGGGCAGAGTTTACATGTCAGGAAATAGACTACATTCTGAGATGTGCAAGAGGAGTGGGGGAAGGGTGGGAGAGAGTTAAAAGGTGGGATGGAGAGGGGTGGAGTGGTGAAAATAGGACAAGTTTTACATCTTTCTCGCAAGCAAGGAGTGGGTGTGAGAATGGTGGGAGAGGGTGGGAGTGGGTCTCAGAAATGGCATTTATATGGCTGTGCAAAGCCTATCAACATCCGGGTCTCAATGTCGATTTCGGGTCCAGGTCTCGAGCTCGATTCCATCGAAATTATCAAGAAATAACATGTGAGTGTTCCTTTTATGGGTTCTCATGTTGTGTGTTGCTGTCTAAGTTTATATATATATATAAAAATATGTGTATACATATATAAATGTATAAAATATATATGCATTGTGGGTCGCGGTGGTCCAGTGGGTAGAGCGTTGGACTACTGACTGGAGGGTCTCGGGTTCGATTCCTGGGTAAGGCACTCTGGGCACCTGCAGCTCCACCCAAGCTAGTTGATTTTTCGGGTACCAGATCTTCCTGGGAAACCATAACTGGCACAGGGAAAGGAACTTAATGTGTGCCATGTTACCCTGATGTGTGAATACTCGCATGCCGTCGGGCTTGGTACATGGGTGATCTCCATCACCTACTAAACCAACCTTCGGGTTGATTACTGTGTTTATGGTTTTTTTTATATATACATTGGATATATGTATATATATGTGCATATATATGCAATTGCAATATATATATCTCATCGGCTGCCACCTCTGGGTCGGCAGGTGAGAGCATTACTCCGCTGCCACTGGGACTGGTAGGAAAATTAATCATAAACCAATACATAATTTTTTACAAACAAGATTTCAATCTTTACATACATTTTCTGTGGTCACACATTCTATATAAGAGTGGGCTAAATGCAGAACAAGTTTAAGTAGAGAATTAAATTTGGAGAAAAGCCACCTGATATCCTGAGGGTAATTGTGTTAACAGAAGTGCCATCCATTGGTCTGTTGGGAGGAAAGGTTTGGGGACGACTGTGATTTGTGTCACAGTCCAGAAGGAATGGAATTAACACACTGGATCCAATATGATGGCAGATAATCTTTAAAATCTCATTATTACCTATTTACTTGTAAACTAAATCAATCTTAATTGAAACCAGGGTAGCCAAAGCCAAGTGTTTAAGTTAGTTATGATTAGATTTTAGGATGCCTCTTGGGTCAATGATTTGTTCAAACAGTCATGTTTGTAATGATCCCACCTACTGTAAAAATATGATTAGCCTATGCCAATCCTTCAGTCACAATGCATCAATAATTTTTCATCCTAATTCTCCTTTACATTAAGAGTTACATTCAAAGTAATTGATTGTTATTTTTATAAAATCTACTACTGAGCCCCCGAAAATTAACTGTTTATCTACATAGCAACCAAGATCAACCATTTTTTACACCATTTGCAATACCTAAGTACACTTTAATTACTCATCTCCATCACTTTGTTGCATAGGTTAACTGGAAGAAGGGACCATTTGGTCTCATTTTTGCCCATCTATCAATTTAACATCCAATTTGAATTTTCAGGTAATGGCATTTTATGATGAACCACAATGGGCTGTGGTAGGGGACACATTTCCAGTTGGTTGTGCATGGGCCGACTCTATAGTATACAGAGACAGTAGTTTTGATTTGAATCCAGATGGAAAAAATCCAATTTACAAGTAAGTTGTTGTAAAATAGATTACCTGTATAACAACATTGTCTTTATTTTAAGAATGAGTAGTTAATATTGGATTGACGCAAAGAATATGAGCCCTAAATACTATGGCTATTTGTCAAACTATGTAAATAAATTTCAAGAAACTGCGGGAGATGCCGCAACAGTAACTTTTAACGGAGTCATCCGCTAACATGCATTTCAATGCAACAATTTCAGAGCATAAAAATCATTCACCTTGACCGGGATCCCAGTCAAGGCGAATAATTTTTACACTCTGAAATTGTTGTATATAAATAAAGACTTAAATATCTAAACAAAAGATTCAACAATTTAATTATGTTAACTGTGAGTAGATAATGGTTCACCATTCACCTTAGCGAGTAAAATGGTTGCCAGATAACATGAGGAACATGGTTGTGCCAAAAGCATCATAACTCTAGGTATGAGTGTTGATTAGGTATTGCCAGAGTATACTTAAATAGTCATATGAGCTCAACCACAAGAACACTTTAAAATATATTACTTCAACTATGAAAGAATAAATATTGTCTTACTCTTTTTGAAATAAGTTTTCTGATGATTCTTGTATCTCTTTTATCATAAATGTAGTACCAAATATGGAATATACAAGCCAAACTGTGGATTAGAAAATGTGATAATGTCTTGGGGGCATGATGAATACCTATACAGATTACTGAAGCATAATAATGCCAGTCTCCCTGAAGAGGCTTTCTACATGATCAGGTGAGAAATCAAAATATTTAATTTCTTGAACAGAATAAACAGATTCACTATAAATTATGATGTAGCTTGGCTTTCATATTCATATTGACAATATAAGTAACTAGGAATTCCATTAGCTATTACATTCAAGCACAATAAGTTCCACCATACATTGCTAGCAACAAAAGTTATTATTGAGCCAAGGGGGCACCAATACCTTTGGTATGATGATGAAATCTACACCACTGAGTGTCCAACCATAATGTTCAATTGGGATAACACTGAGATTTCCTTTTCCCAGTGTGATAGGAATGACTACATTGATGTTCAGTGGTTTTGTTATACAGGAAACAAATGGAATGATGTACTACATTAACTTCAAGAACCATTTAACTGGGGGAAGTTTGTAATTCCTGCAATATGCATTGGGCTATTTTCACATATTTGAATGTAGATATCTACCATGCTAACATTTTGCTTATGGAGGTAATAAAGAACAAAGGTCCTTCTTTAATTTTAGAGTATCTACCTTGTAAAAATCTTCTATTTAGAATATCTGTAAATCAGATAAATAAATAAGCCAAGGTGTAACACCTAGCTGTAAGACTGAAAAACAAACTAAGAAAAACGAAAGATAACTGATGTATATACGAACTTAATGACATAATATACCCTTATGTAATTTTCTCTTGTGTCAAAAATAAGCAGCATAAAGAAATTTTATGGTATGAAATGATGTAGTGAAATACTTTTTTTAAAGGTTCCATTCATTTTATCCATGGCACTCTGGGGGTGACTACATGCACCTTTGCAATGAAAAGGACATCAAAATGCTTCCATGGGTTTTAGAATTCAAGTAAGTTGTTTTATGTTTCTCCTATGTATAGTCATAGGATTCCTGGTTCTGCTGACAATGCATCAAAAGTTACCAATACTATTTGAACTTTACATTCCCAAACCAGGTTTCCAGGTTCTCCCTCTGAGCAGATGCCAAATCTGATAAGGATCCTAAGGCTATCTCAAGAATATTGAGTTGACAACCTCTATTTTAATGAAAGTAATTAATAATTTAGAGGACTCTGAATTGTTGAAGTTCCACTTTTACTACCATTACTAATTTTGTCATTCTAAAGAAATTAAATTTTGACCTTGACAGTTTTGGGAGTTTCATAAAACCCGGATTTTTTACAATTAAACAATAAAAAATTCATCAAAGAAAAGAGGAAGAGTTGATAAAAACAAACCCTGACCATACGACTGAGTGTGGCAATATAACTTCCTTTTTCAAAAGCAAATCCCCTTTAAAAAAGAAGTTATGTTGCCGCTCCCTGTACTTTGGTTCATCCCTTTGAAACCACCCGTGCTACTTCAAATTCCAATTTTTGCATTCATAGTCACCAATTCCTCCTCAGTCATGGATCATATTATTTTGCCAAGTATATTTTTGGGGCATATGTGTGGACACTTCTCTGCACAAATAGTTGAATAAAAACCCAGACAGTCATTGGATCAAGGATAATAAAAACTTAGTATAATTCTCATTTGTGAACCTTGAGAGTTCCTGAATAAAGTTAATCACATGATGAGCTTTGGTGGACTAGGCCTGGTACCCCTGACATCAAGTATACATTTAGCTGCTCTGCATATTACTAATCAAGTTTTTTGTCACCACATGCAAAGAACATTCAAATAATCTGTTCAAGGTAGGTTGCTGAGGTGAGAATTTAGCAACAAGTTCAACTCTCATTAATGCCACAAAATGAGACATACTCTTAAGACTGGGGGATCATTATTTGTCACAATCTCTTAAAGATATCCTCTGAAATGAACATATTTAAGATAAAAATGCTAGTATTTTATTAAATGAAAGAGGTTTTTAATAGATGGACCAAATATTTTGAGGATGTATTAAATTGAGCAGGATCATTATTTGTGGGGAAAGATGGGAATATCTAATTTTAGAAGTGAAAATAGAAGTGCATAGATCCACTATGGAGGACAATAAAGGTGGAATAATCAAATATGGATGAAGAGGATCCGTTTAAGGTAATTTCAACAATTTGAAAGTTTAAGGTGAAAAACTGTTGAAACTCTTCATACTACTCTGAGGCACAAAATAATACTTATAGACCTGAATACGGATTTTTACTTCTTCATTTGAAAACAATAAACCAGACTACAACATTTGCATAGATAGTTAGGTATCCTCCTTATAATCATATTATACATTCTTTTATCCTTCATACTGATGTATGTAATGTGTGATATGTAATACTGATTGACTCCAATTTTCAGTTAGGAACAGATAAAATTTTTGTACCAATGATTAAATGTTTGCTGCACATTAAATAATGTTTAAAAAACTAATACTGACCTTCACATGTACTTTAATAAATTTGAAAACTATCAGAACCTTAGGAAGAAATCAGGTTACTGGCCACTCTAGAGAGTTGTAGTATACAAGTACCTGGGAAGCTGATTCTCCTGACAAATATGATATATCATTATATCATTCATTGATCATTATCGGCCTTATTATTCAACTTCGTTTAGAATGTAGTGATACAGGACATGGAAATCAGCAGTAGCTTACAGGGTTCCAGTGAGTTTTTGATGGATCCTGGCATTATACATTAATGTACTCCTAAGCTGTAACTAATGACACAAAATATTCTTATCACATACTACTTATTTGAATAACTCATTAGCTATGCCTACTTTCAGCCTCCCTTAATTACATCCAAAATAATATTATCTTTATTCCTCTATGTAATTTCCCCAGCATTAGCCTGTGCTGCCTTCTTTGAATTTCTCCCAATATTTATCTCTCTTGCATAGAACTTCATGCCTATCCTCATGCCTAGACCTTTACCTTTGGCTTTATTTCTATTAATTTATTTTTTCCATTTTCCTTTATAAATATAAATATATATGTATATGTATATATATATATATGTATATGTATATGTATATATATATATATATATATATATATATATATATATATATATATATATATATATATATATATATATATATATATATATATATATATATATATATATATATATATATATATATATATATATATATATATATATATATAATCTTGAAAATGATGCTCTCCGGTAATGCACAAACACTAAGATTATAAATATTACACACACAGAAACACACACAAGAAAGACTACGACACTGAGGCATTACGACAATTAAATGACCTTTCTTGCTATACCCCCCTGCCCCAAGATCCTAATCCTTAATACCAAAAGGATATTCTATCTTTTCTATCCAATTTTGGTCCCGGAGAAGGTCTCTCTCGCAAAGATATATCCATTCTTTCCCCTCCTAATCCTAAGACCCCACATTTTTATTTGCTACCCAAAATTCACATAACCAATAACCCCGGACGCCCCATTGTCTCCAGCATCAACTCCCCCACTGAGCGAATCTCCGCATTTATAGACTACCACCTTCAACCCATAGCCACTTCACTCCCTTCTTACATCAAAGATTCGTACCACTTCCTGGAACGTCTACACTCAATCCCAATTACTCACAGCACGACGATTCTCATGGCCACAATAGACGTTATATCTCTGTACACCTCCATTTCCCACAAAGAAGGCTTAGAAGCCCTGAAATATTACCTCTCTCTACGACCGACACCACACACTCCATCCACAGATTTTCTTCTCGAACTGAGCCAACTCGTCCTCACCAAAAATGCCTTCCAATTCAATGAAAAAATTTATTTGCAAATAAAAGGTACTGCTATGGGCACGCGTATGGCTCCTGCATACGCCAATCTCTTTATGGGTAAACTTGAAGAAAAATTTCTCCAGCAACAAACCCTTAAACCACTCTTCTGGGCCCGTTATATTGATGATATTTTCCTCCTTTGGTCCCACGGACGCGAAAACTTGTCATCCTTCATTTCCTCTCTCAACTCCTCCTCCTCGGTTTCTTTCACTTCCTCTATATCAGACTCAAATCTCACCATTCTAGACATTGACATTCATCTCCAGAACAATAAATTTTACACCTCAGTCCACATTAAACCGACCAACACCCAACAATATCTCCATTTCAATAGCTGTCACCCATCGCACACAAAACGCTCCATCCCCTTCTCACTCTCAGTCCGCGGCCTCCGTCTCTGCAACAACACCCCCTCCAAACAGAAATACATTGACCAGTTACACGTTTCTCTCGGAGAATGTGGGTACCCTGAAACACTGCTCAACAGGAAAATTCTCAAACCTTCAACCCAATACACTCCTCTCCCCAAACCAAACCGCCCAAAATGCCCTAACCTTATCACCACTTTCTACCCCGGTACCCACAAAATTAAACAGATAATCCGTGAACTCTTCCCAATTATTAGCAATAGTCAATCCACATCACCTTTATTCCCACATTGTCCCTCCGTTTCATTTAAACGCCCGTCAAACCTGCGTGATATCTTCAAGTCTATAAAACCACCTACGAGCACCCCTGTCTCCTCCCCACCCCTGTCTGCACCATGCAACCGCCCACGCTGTAAATGCTGCCATCTCCTAAGACCCTCCACGTCCCTTATTACCAACTCCCAACCCATAGCCACCTGCACCTCTAAAAATATCATATATCGCCTCTCCTGTAACTTCTGCCCTCCCTTTTACATGGGTGAATGCACGACCACCCTTTCCCTCTGAATGAATAACTACCGCTCTTCCACCAAATCTCCCACCTTACTTAATTATCCCATCCCTACTCACACTGCTTCCCACAACCAGTCTTTTGATGATTGCTTCTCCGTTTCAGTGATTGAAACCCTTCCCAATTCCGCTAGTAACATAGAGGTGAGAACCCGCGAGATGGCACGTATCTGGGTGCTCCAGTCCTTTAAACCCCCCGGGCTGAACCAAGCCCACTGATTTTATCCAATGCTGCCTACATTTCCCCTCCCCCACCTTGTCCGCTTCCTATTGGCCCCTTACCTCTCCTCCTCCTTGTATATATGTAAAAAAATATGTGTATATATGTATATGTGCATGTATGCATGTATATGTGTGTGTATACACACACATATATATATATATATATATATATATATATATATATATATATATATATATATATATATATATATATATATATGCATGTGTGTGTGTATATATATATATATCGATGATGCGGAAGTACTCACGAGAGCAATATAACTTTATATATATATATATACATATATATATATATATATGGCTTTTGCACCACAATAATGCACCAGCTCACACTTCATTGCTTGTTCGTGAATTTTTGGCCAAAAACAATACTGTAATGATGCCCCAGCCTCCATATTCACCGATATGGCTCTGTGTGACTTTTTCCTATTTCCAAAAATTAAGAGAACCTTGAAGGGCCATCGTTTTACAGCCATAGATGACATGAAAAGCGCATCGCTGAAAGAACTAAAAGCTATCTCAAAGATCGAGTTTGAGAAGTTTTTCGGGGATTGGAAGAAGCGCTGGCACAAGTGCATAATCTCCAATGGGGACTACTTTGAAGGTGACAACATCAATGTATAAGAATAAATAAATATTATTTTCTGAAAAATTAAAATTCCCGTAAATTTTTGAACACAACTAATATATGCATCTCAAAAGTCTCCAATCTATACTCATTCTCTTACCTCAGTGGTAACATTTCCAAGCCATACAGAAGCTATGCTCATGTCAGTTTTCTCTTGCCAATTCCTTACATCTTTACATTACAGCACATTAATTAAGCTCTTCCTCTTTGTAAAGACAATCTTTATGAATGCAATTTTTCTTTTGCATTTTCCCTACTACTCTGCCCACCTCCTTCCAATATACTTCCTAAATAGGAGAAATTTTGTTCTATATGTTCTAGTTTATGCCCATAGCTTTAAGGTTTATCTTAGGCTTACACTGAGAGTCACGTATCTAAGATCACCTCTGCCTTTGTTAGCAGGGATTCATGGCTAACAAGGGCTAAGGTGACTTTAGATAGCATTCGTAGCACGTGCCTTAGCCTTCCCTTTCTAGAAAATCCCATTATCTTTGTTTTCTCATGATTAATTCTCTCTCCCATACCTATCACACTGATCCTGCAATGAACTAAGTAGTGATTGTAATCCTTTGGCTGATTGGCTAACTAACACTTGATCATCTGCAACCCAATTTGCATTTCCCATCCACTTTCACTTAGCCCTTTCCACGCCTCCCTTACTATTTCATCCACATGGAAACAGATATAAAGAAAAGTTATAGGAACATTTATGAAAATAGGCAGAATTGAGCAGATTATAAATTTAAAAATATTTCCTTGACTGGGACTCGAACCACGGATCATGAGTGTGAACGGAGAGGGGGCTGGATATTGGCTGGGAGGGAATAGTTACAAGGTAGGTGTAAACTGGGGTTGATACAAGGGAGGAAGGAGGAGGTGGTCTCAAAGTAGATAATGATTGTTATATAATACCTACGTTGTAGGATTTAAGAAATTTGAATGGTATGCAGAGATGGTGGGTAGGTTACGTGAGAGATGGATAGGGGAGGGAGTAGAGACATAAAAGGGCTGGATGCTGGGGGAAAATGTACCCATTTACCATAGAAACAGAAGGGTCTTTGTTGTGAAGCACAATCTCATTGACTAGTAGGATAAAAAAATGTTTCTGCTGGGTTTTTGGAAAAAAGTCTACAGGAATATCATTCACACCAACCATGGATATGGTTGGCTCTTCTAAATTCATGCCCAAAAGTAGGGTGCACTTTTTACTTTTTGAATCACAACCTTTTACACCTCTCTCACTCACTCAATTCCTACAATCAAGAACTAAACACCTTCAAACAGACTGCTATTGCCAATTGGTGCATTAAGTCATTATTAACCATAAAAGAAAGAAAAACAAATACTCAACAGATACACCTACTCTTCTACACCCAATAACATAAGGAACATTACTCATTGGTGCACATTAATCTATTTAGGCGCTCAACTCTAAAATTACTATCCTTCTTTTCAAGTATATGGTTGCGGTGGTCTAGTGGGTAGAGCGTTGGACTACTGAACGGAGGGTCCCGGGTTCGATTCCCGGGCAAGGCTCTTTGGGCACCTGCAGCTCAACCCAAGCTAGTTCATTTTTCGGGTACCAGGACTTCCTGGGAAACCATAACCGGCACAGGGAAAGGAACTCGCCCCCTACCCTGATGTGTGAATATTCACACGCCGTCGGGCTTGGTACATGGGTGAGCTCTACCATCACCTACTAAACCGACCTTCGGGTTGATTACTGTGTTTATGGTTATGGTATGAATTAGCATTTTGTAAATTCTCTAGCCTTTCCTTTATCCTAAAGGAAAACCTGGACGTTTAAGACTCCCCTTTCATTCCAATGATATTTCGAACTCCTTGGGGGCAAAAGCTGAATATAGAGGACAGGATTTCATCAAAGATAAGTAAGAGAGTTGCCAATGGAATAAAGCCATTTTGCATAACAACAAAATGAATTCATCTACACTGCCGCTTAAGCCACCATTATGGAGTCATATAACAGTGGTAAAGTCAGCAGTTACATATGACTGTGAAGCATGGGATTTTAATGAGCTAGATATAACCTTGATTAGGATCTTTACTCATATATCATCACTGGGATTTTTGAACCTATAAGAGAAAATGATATTTGGAAAATGAGATAATCATGAAATAAACAGTACAATGAAATGAAGTAAAATGTTTGAAATAAAGAATAATGGGCAGGATATAGTACACTTCATCAGGGCAAGAAGAATTAGTTGACTAGCCCATATATGCACTAAGAACGCCAGTCACCCATATACCCACTCAGGAGATCTGTAGAAGATAAGGGTAAGATGGTAATTAATTAGATAAGTCATATATACCATTCTTGTTTCTTTTGGAAGATACAACTATAATTTCATAGCCAAGTGCTTTTTTTGGTGAATGCTTTAATGACTTTCCACTTCAGTTTTGCCTGGTTCAGTTTAACCTGAAGCAAAAGTATTATTCTTTAATATTCACCATTTTACAAATTACTATAATTTCACAAAGTCACACAAAAACAGTTTGTGAACAAATACAAAAATCCAAACAGAACTATGTGATTTGGCTAACTAGCTTCAGGAGATTGCATGCAGCAATGCAAGTAACCAGTCAGGTGCTTCACTTTATCAAAGGCTAACATTGGCATCCTCTCCAGTGAGTTCTCACTTAATTTCCTGCTGTCAATGGCAGAGTTAGTCCTTGAAATGTTGGCAGTAAAACACCTGACCTGGTGGAAAACCCGGGAAGACTTCACAAGTAGAACATATGTGTTTTTGTGACATATTTAATATTGAGAACTCTATACTTTCCATTGTTACAATCAAAGCACATATTTAAACACATGTTTTTCTTTTCAGTAAATATGACCTGTACACCAAAAGTGAAGAATATCCTGATGTGGAAGCTCTAACACCTTACTATAAAAAACTAATCGATAAATTCATGCCAGGCATCTTAAGTTGGTGACAGACCAGAAAAACATATCCCCAAAGTTACTTATTTATCATTTGAGGAGTATCTCATAGGTTCAACGCAATAATCAGTCTATTTGTGAGAGATTTTCAATTAGAGGATTTAATATCTGTTATTTGGCACACAAAGAAAATGACTGTATGCATACAAGAAATTCTTGAAATGGATACATTAATTATTTAAACACAAGTGCTGTATTTCATTTGGCATTGAAAGCAAAGTTTTTTTATGTAATAAAATCATTACAAGTGAAAACCTATTAAGTTCTTCCTTTACACTATCATTCTTCAAATCAAGCAAAGGATTCCAATGGCTGAGGTTGTTGCATTTTTTACAGCTATTTAGCAATAACACTACAACTTGCCATTTCACTATTTCTGTCACTGAGAAATATCTGATCAACATCTTTCCCAAAATGGCTGATGACAACACTGTTGAGGAAATACGGCATGTGCATTTTGCCACATGCACAGATTTGGATAGAAGATTAAACAGCTTCAACACTGACACATCTTTGCAACTTTAAGTAATCCAAAATGTTAACATTTTGGATTCTGTTGGGTACCTTTCATGGCAATAGTAAATAAATTACTTGGATAGTTGGAGCAATAATTTGTGCGATGATGGAAGAGTCTTTGCCACTGAAATTGGGTGATACATTGGAAGTATCCATACAGCAAGTTGACTAAGAGAAATGACATCTTTTACAATATTGTTCCATTTTATGGAAGATGAAATATTTAAAGCAACACCATAAACAGTTCATTCTTTTGCTCACATAAAGGGTCCAGTAGATTTATGATATGATGGTCTTCTGTATGTATTGAGGAACATATACAGCGGCATAGCTTACAAACTGCCAAACCTGAGACACAAACACAGAAAAATGATATGAAGTTTGTGGCAAAGTGAGCAGGAATGTTCCTTGCATGATGTTTCACTCACACTTTTATTTCGACAAGGTTGCTCCTAGGCCCATAAGGAGAAAAATATTACCTAATTATAATGCCATACATGCACTTTCATGAAAACTTGTCATTTTGCCAAAAGTTAGTCTAATTTGTTTTTATCTTGTGTTATGGCATGTTACAAATACCAAATTCATTAGATGACTCTTTGCCTAAAATTCCAAATTGACTTTATTTTAAACACTCAAGCTATTTTCTATGAAGGATAATAATAACAGATTAAGGCACAGAGAAAAAGGTGGTTTAATTCTTATGTGGTAAGATACGTCAAAAGTAGGTACCTAACACCAGAATTTTCTATTCACCACCTTGATAAGTTACCATCATGGCATAGGGCCAAGAAGTAAAAGTAAATTTTCATGATACTACATGGGTATTTTTAAACACAAAATGAAAAGTATAAACTTTTCAATGATGAGCACTCAGGCAGATTATGGGCCATATGAAATTAAAATATGATGGTCCACTATTCCTAGAAAAATTAAAAATGTCTATCATTGCCGTAACACTGAGACTGTAAAAATGTGCACATATGGTTGCTTCAGAGTTTTTAATCAGAAACTCACTGCTTCTAAGTCTATGAAATGGGTTTCAATGAAAGAGCAATCTTGTCGACTTTTACATGAGAAAGATATGATTGATGAAAATTTGATCACAAAGCATTTTACCATAAAATAAGAACAAGCACAATCACAAAATATTACCACAAACTGAATAAACAACAGCTACAGATTTCAGGAATGGGATTCACAAAATCACAGTAAAAAATGTAGTCTATTGGAATGAGAATCAAACATTACAAATAATCTGTAATGCTTTCATGCAGAGAAAGTAACTTTTGCTTACTAGCCTTCTTACTATCTTCTTCTCTGCTGGGCAATCAGGATGAGTACATGCTATTAAAACAGCATTTATTCTCCAGTATACACTAAGTTCCACCTCATTGTGGCTTATTTTATGAAGCGTAAAATACACCGAGGCTGACTTGTATGGTAGCATTCCAAAATTTGCATTCAGAAAATTGCAAATGCCACATCAAAGTTGATATAGACACATTCCTTAAGAGACTTTTGATAGTTAACTTCATAATATATTAAATTACTTAAACATGAATACTGATTCCACCAACCAAAAATAATCAAATATTTCACTCATATTTTAACAGTAAATACACAAATCAGTCAGCTAAAATATTTCAATTCATTCCACACATCAATTGCCTCTAAAATGAAAATCTTGCTTTTGTTGAACAGTCATCACAAAAATATATATAAATATAATCATTTACCATGTAGAGATATTGGATTGTGATATATGTATACAATTTTTCAATATACACAAATTTTATTTTTGTATTTTAAAAATAATTGCAGAATATACATCCTGATATTAATAACAAACATTACCTCTATGGCACGGAGATCATTTTCTAATACCATTGAACATGCGATACAGGTCCATTCAAAAGTTTATGCCATGCCCAATACATAATTCTTTTCGCATCAACATTGTAACAACCAGCAGTTTAGAAGTACTGATAAAATTTCTTTAACCTTCATTTAACTAAATGCAGTATTTAGATGATATTTGCCTTAAAAATACACTGCATCGATCAAATTTTCAACAAAAATTTACAAATAACAGCAAAGCTGGTGGTAGAACTTCAGGATTAGGGCATACCATATGACAGGTAAGACATATATGTTCCTAAAGTTTTAAGTTGGCCCATTTATAAAATATGGAAAGGGACATTGAAGGGAAAGTAAGTTAACAGGGAACATGTATGAATATATATATATATATATATATATATATATATATATATATATATATATATATATATATATCTTTTTTCAGTGAGTTTACATATGTATATACTTAATTTAAACTGTTTTCCTGTAAATGCACATGTGGGATGAATCATAAGTGGGTACTTTTCTTGCTGTTTTTGGTATTCTACCTGGGGACAGGAGGGTGGGGAGGGGAGATTCATATGGCCTATTTCACTTATCACTTTTTAGAATGTGATTCCTCTTTCTGCTTATCTCACTTGTTTTCAATGAGTGTCTGGAGTTGGAGTACTAAGTCCCTAGCTAATGATAAAACAGCCTTGGCATCATGCCTTTCTGCCATTTCTGTGAATTAAAACAAAAAAGTGAAGAATTAGAGATTGAAATATCAACTCTTTAAAGTTTAAATAAGAAATTAACCATAACTTCAAATGAACCAAAAGGCTCTTTTGGTATTTCACTTTACCATTCTAAATTATTACACATATATTTGGTTTCTCACTTATCTGCTGTGAAATTAAGACTTGTATGCCTTAACTTTTCATGAAAGTAAACTTACCATTGAAAAATTTTATGATATCTGTGAAGTCCATGGAATGTGCCAAGATTATATCTCGGTAAGACTGCACCAATGCAAGGGCTAAAAATAACACAAAATGTGCAGATGCAACATGTTTTGCAGCCCATATGGTTTCCCAAACACTGAATACATCTTCATACAAGAGCTCTGTAAAATAAACAACATATCAGCTGCTGATTCAAAGGGAATAACTTAAAGGAGTCAGTAGGTAAGTATATATTAAAGACTTTGTTTTCAAAATAATCCATAACAAAGTTATATTTCTCCAATAATTTTACCTATAAAGTAGAGAGAAAAATGAATAGTAGCATCACAACTGACCTCGTTTAAAGTCAAGAAGAAACCAACGATAACAAAAGTAGAAATGTGTGTAATCTCCATTCTGATGCATCAACTCAAACATTTCAGAGTCCAAAATTTGAATGAGGGACCTGTAAGTGAAGGTTATCATGATTGAAACAAATTGATGAAATAGCATATTGGTTACACAAGAGGGAGCAGGGCATGCAGCTCTGTAATAATGGTACTTGGTTCCCCACTACAAATGGTTTGGATCAGATGATAACCCCTCTTTCTTCTGGCAACCATATTTCATATAGAATAGTAATTTTTCAATTAGAACCTTAAGGTGATAAATCAGTTACATAGCAGCAAGAATTCAAGAGCTCTACGGCCTCTAGGTTAAATAATAATAAGGGGGGAAAACTCCACTGGCCGTAAAAAACAGTCGCAACTCTCGTCAGACCAAATTGTTGTGTTGGTATTCGCGGGAACCAACCACAACCTCTCGACCAAGAATACCCTCTGTGGTGGTTTACGGGAAATGAATCCACGTCAGGGACCACACACAGCCACACACACACTATCCTGTCTGGAATCCTTCACGAAGCTGTGAGACTTCGTTAAAGATTCCAGGTGGAAATGTAATCCTTCACGAGGCTGTAAGGAAGACCCCGTTAAGGATACCAGGATGTATTACAAGCACACACTCTGTGACTATCCACGAAGGACGAGCACAGACCAATCACACGAGGACGAGGATAGCGTCGAACACGCGTGTTCGACGCTATCCTCGTCTGCGCTCTATCGTTTCAGATTCTCCCAGAAGTTGGGCCCCTTGAGTGCGTGTGTGTGCTTCTTGAGTGCTAGTGTGTGTGATTGGTCTGTGCTCGTCCTTCGTGGATAGTCACAGAGTGTGTGCTTGTAATACATCCTGGTATCCTTAACGGGGTCTTCCTTACAGCCTCGTGAAGGATTACATTTCCACCTGGAATCTTTAACGAAGTCTCACAGCTTCGTGAAGGATTCCAGACAGGATAGTGTGTGTGTGGCTGTGTGTGGTCCCTGACGTGGATTCATTTCCCGTAAACCACCACAGAGGGTATTCTTGGTCGAGAGGTTGTGGTTGGTTCCCGCGAATACCAACACAACAATTTGGTCTGACGAGAGTTGCGACTGTTTTTTACGGCCAGTGGAGTTTTCCCCCCTTATTATTAGTTACATAGCAGTTAATTATGGGAAAAAAAATAACTGATTTTATAATAACCTGTTACATATTTTAAACATAAAAATAGCTGATAACTTGATGAAAAAACTTTTTCTAATAGTTTTAACCAAAACTGAAAGCAACAAATTAAATTTTTAAAAATTATACTTATGTTTGTTATTGAACTACTTGTCCAAATGTGAAACAAGGTCTGTTTGCTAGATTCTTTCTTAGCCATCTCCGCACACTTTAACCTGTTATAAATTCATACAATTGCATACAAATTCTATAAAGATCCAACTTCAGATCATTCTGAAGTGGACAATAAAGTCTTTCACTAGATGGGGTTTTAAGCTGCCAAATGATTAAACTACATCCTAAGGAACAGTAAACTAGCAAGTCATATTCTAGCTACTGGATGGTAAGATCTGGTCTAGCTGAAGTCGCACCGTATGAAAAATAACTTATAAAAAAGTACAGCAGGTAATGCATAGAGCCAAATAAAACCAATAAAATCATAAAATACTAATGAAAGTTTTGATTTCAAAAGAAGTTATATGAAACCTCCTTCCTCATTATCTCACCATAGTGAGATCAATTTTTGTAATTAGATACTACAAATTAGACCAACTGATTACAGATAGTCACTCAATGTAATTATAACACTGTTCATTTTTTAAATCCATTAATAGGTACTTTTCATATTATATTATGGTATCTATCGATATTTAAAATCTCAACTATACCTCAGAACAAATTCTGACAACAACCTCCTGGTCAAAATCAAAAATTCCAAATCATACTTTCTTTTCATGAAAACAGTTCATTTGACTAGTGAAAATAAGTCCACTTTTTTTAAATATTGTAATTTTCTTTTGCAAGAAGAAAAGAATGTTAATCCTCCATCACGAGCATGTGCAAATTTTCAAAGATAAAAAAGTTTAAAGATGACTTTAACAGGGACTGACAGAGTAGGTACCTTCATGATAGGTAATTTTCTAATAGATGGAAGCAAATTATCACTCCAAATTTTATTGTTGGTATGAAAATACATTTAAAAAGTAGCAAACAATATTCTGTGGCTTTGGCTAAGGACTAATAAACTTATAGCTTGAAATTGCATACTTTTTTGAGTAGGAAAATTCATACTTTTTTAATTCAACTGTACAATATTTATTTGAATCAGCATATTATTTTCCTAATCTGGTAATTGTATTCACAAGTTTTTTTTACATCAGATAATGTTTGCCACTTCATTTATCAGATTTATTCATTAGATGACATTAGATATATTTTAGCATATGGTACAATTAAGTTTATTCAAAGGAAATGAATCATAATAGAGAATTTAGGGAGATCAAAAATATAATTCTTTCAAATGCAGAAATTTCAGAGTAAAAATAATTCTCTTTGACTGGAATTCAGACCTGCATCCCTTGACATCTGCCTTCAAAGTGCTTTGACTAGCTACCAAGGAATCCTCTTACACTTTGGCTTTCTAAGAGCTGTGACATTCCTGCACTTCACTTCGCATCACCAAATGATTCTATTAAAGTAACTGTTGTGGTAGTTTACACAGTTCTTTGTAATTACAGTTACCTCATATTTGCAAAATGAGTGTCCATAGCTCCTCCATTTGGGAAGTTTGCTTGCATGCGCTCCATCAGGCGACAGAAACATGAGTATGCAGTTGCTTCATCATCTAGTATAACAAGAAGTGGTGCTGCCAAATCACACATTCCTTGCATATAACCAACATCAAGATGCTCCCACACATAACTGACAAAAGAAAATACTGTGTTAGTGCCAACTGAGGGAAAATGATAAATTTTAAAACATGGAGTATATCCTAATACTCACGTGCACATGACATTTCGCAACTTTTCTAGGTTTTGCTGTGTGAAATACCAATAATTTCTATCACATCGTTGTACATCCTTGTCTATCCGATGAAGATTCAAACCAAAGTTCTCCAACAACTCCATCTAAATTCAGGAAGAGAAATCACAAATGTAAGAAATAATTTGGGAAATACTGATAAAGTTTTCAAATATTTTTATATGATGGGATTCAGAGAAATCAATATTGATGGTATTCATACACTGATATGCACTCATTCATTTTATTCATGTACAAATATAATATGTACATGGAATGACTTAGCGTAATTGAAAGACAGAAGAGTCTCATTTCTAACAAAATTTTATAAAAATATTTTTTAAAAGGTGAAACCTCAGTTTTCACAGAAACATGATAATGTATTTGCACATTATTTAGTACCTTTACTTGGAATTACATATATTAAAACATAAAATCCAGGTTACCGAATACACCCCCCCATTCGAGCTGGCTGGTGATATGCAGTTGGACCTGGAACCAGGGCAAGCACCATCAGGTCCGCCTTCCTCCACTCCTAATGTGCTCACTGGATGAGGATCACCATTAATTTTTTCTTCTGTGTGAATTCCACCATTGCCATTAGCATATTCCTCTGCATCCTCCTCTGTTAATTGCAATTCCTTTCTCTGTGGTGTTAGTGGAACATCTCCTGGAATTTTTCATTGGGAAAGTAGATTATGATATATGTTCATATCTCAGATTTAAGACAATCCCTTGTGGATTGCAGTATGCAAATTTCTGGCTGTGCTGGAACAGTGAAGAAGCAAGCCTGTGCAGTCAAGTAAAATCAAGCAAATCTCATTCATTTTTCTGCTAACCTAAGCTATGGTACACTTAGGAATGGATGCACTAGGCATTTGATTAGGGTCCTCAAGAAGTAACAGATTAAAATAAAATAAAGCATGCATACAATTCAAGTACATAAATATTCTTCAGATGGTTTCCAATTTATAATTGAAAGATAAAGTAACTTTTATTAATTTGTTTGTTCTAAAGCAATTACATTACCAGATTACTTAACATTGGGGCCATATATTTCACAGCACCTAGAACCCTCAACATTCACCAAATGTACCACATAACCTAAATATGAAGTAGAGTATAGAGCTTTACTTTTCTGCAGGAAAATATGGCTAAGAATTAGGGTGCAATGTAAGCTGTAATAGAAACAAAGCATAAGAGGTGCATATGACATTTAAGGCAAAGAAATAGGGCCACGAAATGTGATTGTCAAACTTAATTTTCCAATAGATCCTATGGAAAAAAGAAAGAAAGATGTAAGTGGTAAGAAGGATAATACATTGTTTACATAACTTAGCTACAATAGGATATCTAAATTATATACATGTCACTAATACTCATAAAAATTATGTATTTCATAATAAATTAAATCAATGTATAATATTGCATTCCAATGCAGATTAGAAAGCTAGTCAATCAGCAACTCTTTCACAATAATAATTGGAAAAGTTAAAAATTCAATATTCTCTACAAAAGAAAGTACAACATAAATTCACAAGACCCTTTTTTACATTTCAAAATATGACTTCTTCTGCTACCAAAAGGATAAAATAAGGGTACTTGGGAATGAAAAGAAACAAATCTGAATCAATATTTGGCTGTTAACAATTTGGTTTACTGAAAGAGCTGGTTAAATATTAGAGATCCTAAAAGATACATAGGTAGGCATCTATTTACTAATGAATAACAGAATAAGATGTATAATCACTTCCAATACTATTTTTGTCACCTAAATGAGCAAATAAATGCATGTTTACAATATTTTTTCATGCATCATCAAATGCAATCAGATTAAAAATTCCTTGCAATGTACTTGACAAGCAACAAGAGAAGAGGGAAGAGGCATAACAATGGTGTACAGGCTGTTGTAGAGTTAAAATTCAGAGGTTTTATTTGTCCAGGAATTCATTTAAAACTACATTCCTGCATTTATTTACATAATAGAATAAATCTTAGACCTAAAAAATGCTGAAATGACATAATGAAATTAACCAGAGACCTCAATTTAACCAATAGATTTATTCTTTTCCTCATCAAATTCACTAGATTATACTGGGTTGCTTTAGAAGTGAAAACACATGCAGTCTTCTTTTTAACTGCCGAGGAATAAAATTCTTAATTCAACAAGGCTTATCAAAGAATCTGTTTACATCATTGAGCAAACAATCTTTGGGTTATCAGGGAAATGTAACCAGTATTACATTCAAGGGCCAATTATAACCCTACTTCTGAAATTGGAGCCTAATTTAGGAAAGTATTTTGTTGACTTTTAGTGGATTTGAATAAAGAATTAAAAACAAAGAATTAAAAATGTCAATCTCAAGTGCCAAAAATGGGATTATGCACATACCATTAATGATAATGCAGCAAATATTGATTCTTTGTGGGCATTTTAGTTTTCCTATAATTACACCTGCTCCCAGAATTGATGATATCTGACTAATTTATTTTTATTCATGAACACTGAAAATGATTCAATGTTACATTTCAGATGGACATCTATTATTATTAGGTCCAAGCAAAACCCAATCCAGGAACCTACTCTGCATCAGGTCCCTCTTCATCTGTGTACTTCCTTCCTCCTTTCATCCCATCCAACATCCTTATCCTGTTCCTGCCCTTTCCTCGTTTGCCTGTCATTCTCCCCTCTATTACCTTCTTCAACATCACGCTGCCGCTCTAAATGCCTTCCATCCATTTTTCCTGCCTCCATAGGATTTCTCTCAACAAACCCCTCTCCTCACCCACCATCGCCAGTACTTCCTCATTTGTTTTCCTTTTAGTCGATTTCACCTTCTCCTTTCTTCTCCACACCCACATTTCAAAAGCCTCCAATCTACATCTATCCTCCTGCTTCAGTGACCACGTTTCCACGCCGTACATAGCTATGCTCCATATCAAAGTTTTTACGAGTCTTGTCTTGACCTCCCTACTCAACGTCCCCGTCATCAACTCCCTCCTCCTTGAGAAAGCCTCCTTGCCTAGCGCAATTCTTCTCCTTACGTCCCTACCACTTTGACGGTATTGGTCCAAAACACTTCCGAGATATGTAAACTGTTCTACCTGCTCTATTTTTCCCCGCCTATTTTAATATTAAGCTTAGCCTGTTTCTTTCTGGAAAATCGCATAACCTTTGTTTTATTAATATTGATTCTCATCCCATATTTATTGCACTGAACCTCCAATTCACTCAGCAATGCTTGCAACCCCTTGGCTGACTGAGCAACTAATGCTTGGTCATCAGCAAACCTAACTGATTTTACGAATTCCCCTCCGACTTTCATTCCTACCTCCAGTTCTTCCCATACCTCTTTAATCATTACCTCCACATATGTTGAACAGCACCGGTGACAATGGGCAACCCTGCCTTACACCTCTTCCTAACACTGCCCATCCGGACTCTCCGTTCCCCACTCACACCTGAGTAGTCTGAGACATGTACAGGTTGTGGATTAATCTCCTGACCCTCTAATCCATTCCTATTTTCGGCAAAACAAGCATTAGTTTTTCCCAATTCACTCTATGAAACAACTATACTCCACTTAAATGCTCTTAAAAATTTCTAACATGTTATTCAGCAATTTCAAAATTGACTGTGTTGTGCGTATGCAATGGGAAGAATTAACATTTGAAGCTAATTTATGTTGCTGTTTGTTAGTCCCAGATGTATTATGATTCTCTCTAAAAAATATATCAAAATCTTAAATGCCATTCTAATACTTTTATTTATGAGCTCTAACACAGTCACAATGTTGACCAGTAAGTCATATAATTCAGCATAGCAGCAAGTACCTCAACCCAAGTTAGGTCAGCACGGAAAACTTACAGGATCTGCTGTTCATAACTTTCAATTCATAAATTTTCATTCCAACATAAGATTCATGCATATTTTGGTTCAAATTTTCTCCATGAGATGTGGAGGTGGAATTTGGCTTGGTGTGAGGAACTTCAAATGCTGGCCACTCAACTTGTTTTCCCACAGTTCAATTCCTTGGAGCAAACTGAGTTTTTCTTTAGATTCTTTTCGGCTACTCTAACCATGTAAACCTTGGAAGACATGAGGGAACCTGACAGCAAAAGAGAATATTACTTTTTTGCTATCAGATTCCCTCATGTCATTTGTGCATGTGACATCCACATAAATTCAATAAATATTTATTCCAACTAAAGAATTTTTCATATCTCACTCATGACCATTGGCATTTCTGGCATTAACTATTACTTAGGCAAAAATACAAAAAATTTGGCTCATTATGACAATTTCATTTCAGATTGTGGGTTTGGAGAGCGTGGCAATCCATGATTTAGGGATAGGGACTGGTGGAAATGTATCCAATTTTCCTGGAGGGAATCACAAAAATAATATAAAGAAATCACACATTACAACTACACCAAAATTTTCAATCTTAAGGACTTCATGAAAAAGTGTTCAAATGAAAATTCTTCAAATACCAAAACCAAAATTTCACAGGGAAGGGTTGAGTTTTGCTGCATTCCGTCTAAAAGTCGGTCAAAATAATTACAGTGTAAAAAAAACTGCCAAGACCTGCTATAATGGGAAAGATGATTTAGGATATGCTTGATATGACAAAAATTGGAACAAAAATCAATAGAATGAGATGCCCCATCATAAATCAGATTTTGGGAATGGAGTTTAAAAATGTATATTGCCAAAAACAGGGCTCTGTATAAACACTGTAATTTTTGGTTTAAAGATACAGGGAGAGGGAGATTCAAAATGTATCATAGGAATTCAATGTAGATAACCAGGCACCTGCAAAAATATCACTCTGATATTTTTTTCTGAGATAAACTGAATCCCTATTCAATTTTTCAGATAAAGCTTGAAGCAAAGTAGGCAGAGACTAAAGGATTTTTCTTTTATTTTTTCCTAAAAAATCTTTTGAAAGTATGCGTGAGACAATTTCAATTAGGATATTTTATTTAATTTTCAATAATGATAAAGTTTACCTTAGAATTGTGTAGGCTAATAAAGACACTGATGAAGAAGTTTGGTTTTGAGTAAAACTTTAGCCGTTTTCACTTGAAATTCCTTCAAATATATATGTTTTGGTGGGAAACAGTCTGATTTATATTCATACAGAATCTTCATGAAATCAGTCATGAAGTGGCATACACCTTGCAGTTAAAGAATTGTTGCAGTATGAAAAAATATGAGGTTAATACCAGTCTGATTCTTGTGCAGGCACATTTTATAAAAATTTTGGAAAAAATAATATTTACTGACATCTATTATTATTATCTGAACCTATACAGATGATAAAAATAAATGAAATCGTAACTGAAGGACTAATTTTTGGGGACAAAGTGATCTCATGACAAAAAGACTGAAATATTTTAATAGAAACTGTTGTTTCTGTAGTTTGTTTTTAGTGAATCGGTGGAGAATGCAATGAAAAGAATGGTTGTGAGTTAATAATCAGCTGAAATTGATGTCTTCGCAGATCATCAGACGACTGACCTGGCTCCTCAGACTGATGACCACTGTCGACGGATGGATTTGTAGTGACGATGACGGCCATGCCATCCCTTTCTGGTCTCTCCTCCCTTTTTGACGAAGTTTCTAGTACATGGAAAAAGCCAACTGACTCTTAAGAAAATTCTGCAGGTCACGTTGTCTTCATGTTCATAAAACAAATATTTTATTCTAACAAGAAGAAATCTGGGATAAGGACATCCAATTGTAAGTTAACATCGAATGGAAATGAACACATTGTACACAGTTCCCATCTAATTGTTATCAGGAAGTTCTATGACTTTGGTCTACTTTCATACAGTATTCAGCATGTTTGTCATATATTTTGTAGTTAAATGATTCTACAGTTATTTGCCAAATCAATTAGTACACTACTCTTCAGAGAAACAATTCTATGCACAGTTCAGTGATCAGTCACTTGCACAACTGTAAGAGGAATATATTTCAATTGCACTTGTGTTACATATTTAAATTTGGACATTAACAAATTAGATATGCTATATAGCTTTGTTTATATAAAATAACATTTCATCTTCAAATTGCCATCAAGTCAATTCATTCTCAAAACCTGGCATACTTTTTCATTTATTTTGGAGTAATTCTAATGAGTCAACTACAGTGAAGCTCATTTTCTTAATGCTTAAAAGGATTGAAAAATATTACTCTAACATTTAAAATAGATTAAATTTAAAAAAATTTCTTTAAATTTTTAATTTGGTTGTGAAACAAAATTCTGATAAGCAAGCCTTCTAATTCTTTTTAAACTATTGGCATAGTTGGGAAAGGCAAACATTTTTAGTTTATTACTTGTATGTGTACCCATATTTTTGCTTGGAGTTTAACATTTAAGTCTTCAAAAATGTGCAAAATCCTTCTTCAGGAATATTTATTGTATTGTTATCATCTAATCTGAAATGCCTTCATATGCATAGTTTTAATGCCTTTGAAAATAGTTTTACATAATTGGTGCTTGGTAAAATTTAATTTAAGTAAAATGAGCATAACATTTCACAATGCACAATTTAATATTTTATACAAGAATTAAGACTAGTTTTTCATTTGAAAATACTTTTCACATAATAATTATTCAAATAATGGTGGTGTACAAAAACCACCAGACACTCGCAAGTGGTATAGAGTTAGGTATATCTACTCATGAGTTAAGCATTTAGGGTAATAAAATAGTGAACCAGGAAATGACACTGGATAAGTGTTCATATTAGCCTGCCAGAAGTCTCAAACTCAATCAATATAAAAGCAGCTTTACCCATTACATGCAGAGTGATTTCCTTGCATCATTATTTTGGACAAATGTTATTTGCCATTTAAATACAGAGGGATACACTTCTCCTGGGTGTATTAAAATTTCAGTTCATAATTTAAAAGTCAATTTATTTGAATTTATGAGGGGATTAAATTACTATAAATAATTTATAAATTGAATATAAGTGAAATAGGGAAAAGTTCGTATTTTATTTGTAGCTGTGGAGAATAGAGAGAAGGACTCTTGTTCAATACAATCCACTACCATTTAGAAACATCAATAAAAATATAGATCAATATCTATGACCTAAAGAAGTGAATAAAACACTGTAACCAATCAATTAAACTTATGAACAATACAAATACTACCTAAACATCAAAAACAGAAACTTACAAAAAAACTGTTAAAAAGACTATTTGAATTGTTTTAACATTACTCAATATTCAGAAAAAAAACTTAAGAAATAGCCATAACTAATAATGAGTCAATTATGTACTTCATTTTGTATTCAATATCAATGGAAGTTGTATCATAGGCACTACTGTTTCTCACTAAAAATTTGAACGACATAAAAAATTAAAAATAACCCTCATTATCGTATGAGCAGGTTCATGCTTCTTTAAGGTAAGTTATAAACAGTAAGTGAAAGAGAGACAGTCTATAAGAAATCGTGTCAAGCATTATGTCATTATGCAATTTATCATAGTTAAATAAATTTTATGACAAACTTGATATGATAAAAAACATAAATTCTCATTCATAAGATAATTACCTGCTCCATTTGATTGGGTCCCAACCCCACCTGCTGCCATTCCATTAATATCCTCAGCTGCTTCTAACTCCCCAGCTCCATCTTCTTCTAGTCCCTCATCAGATGAAATAGTTTTCCGAGCCTATGGAGAAAATTTCAGAAAATTTTACAATTTTATATTTAATAAATAAATAAATAAAAATAATTCAAGCACCATTAATTCATGCATGCAAATTTTTAAAAATGTAAGTTCATCATTTTGATACTGTAGACAATTCCTGAATTGGGGATTTGCTAGTTATATTTGATTTTTCTTACAATGGGTAAGGAAAGGTACAACAGGACAGCTCTTTGGAAAATTCCATCAACATTTCACATTTTAGTTAAAACAGTTCATTTTATTATACATACACTGAGCATGTGAATCCTTCTAAAGCTTAATTTATACTTAATATAAGCTGCAATTATTGTAACATTAATAATAATATTCGTGAAATAAGACTATGTTTAAGAAATTTTTTCCCTTCTTTTATGCTGAGAGGAGGCATTACTCTATGGACTCCCTTTTTAAATTCGCCTTTTATTTATGAACTCATTACTAATATGTGAATATGATCTCAGTTCATGAGCCTGGTTTAGTTTCCCAATTTTTCATTTCCATATTCATTTTTTGGTCTAAGTATCATTTCAGTCATAAAAAGGAAATGCTCTGTTTCAAATCTTGAAGTGCGGTTAGTCATAATACAACAATGTTTACAAAAATATAAGTATTTATCTCCATGGAATACTTGGAACTGGATAATGTACTTTATACAAACTGTTATTTTAAATTTGTTATAAGGATTCTTGGGTCTTCCACTGGGTCAGGGGTTCCATGTTGGTCGACGTTTCAATGCCTGACTTGTGCATTGTCTTCAGGGTTGATGTTTGCCACTCCACATTTGGCCGTCTTATATAGCTGAGAGCTCACGGATCAGATGACCTGTGATTGGTCCGAGGAGGGGGAACCTCCTGATTGGTCGCCGGGTCATTGTGGTCCATTCCTCCCTTTTTTACCTGGTTTAGCGCAGGTTTCCATGTATTACTGAGGGAATAGCTGGAATCTCTATTGAAATTATGTCCAGTTATTCTAATTTCAATTGACTCTTTGAAAATTTGGTCCCAGTAACCACTGGCGTGGGCAAGTAACTTTGTCCCGCTGAAGTTAATGGAGTGATCCATCCCAATTCTGTGTTCGGCAATGGCTGATTTCTCCAACTGCCCCAGTCGAAGGTTTCTTTTATGTTCTTGTAGCCTGTTCTCGATGGTCTGCCACGTCTCTCTAATGTAGACATCTCCGCAGGCACATGGGACTTGGTATATGCCTGGGGTCTTTAGGCTGATCGGGTCCTTGGCTCTGACAAGCAAAATTCTAATTTTTCCTGGTGGTTTGTGGATAGCCTTGATTTTGTGCCTCGCCAGTATCCTAGATATTAACCAGAAATTGATGTGACGTACTGCAAGCAGGACCTACCTATTGGTTTTTCTTTTTCCTCCTTAATCGTACATGATAGTGGTGTGAAGGCCCTTTTTAGGGCCAAAGAGATTTGCCATCAGCTATACCCATTTTGGAAGAAGATAGTTTTGAGATGTTTTCTCTCCTCCGGCAAATTATTTTGGTTGCATGTGTCCCAGGCTCTGGGTTGGGTGGTGGCGGCTCTTACCATTGAGGTACAGCCTGGTATGCATTGGCTTCCGATACACCCCATGTCCGAGTGTGCATCACTCTTTCGATGAACCAGGATATTGAGGAATGGGAATTTGCCATCGATTTCCAATTCCATGGTAAAGGAAATATTGGGATGCTGGCGATTCATGTGCACCAGGAATGCATCAAGTGTATTCCCACCATGAGGCCAAATCACGAAGGTGTCGTCCACATAGCAGAAAAAATATTTCGGGCAGAGCGGGGCTGATTGGAGTACCTTTTCTTCAAAGTCTTCCATGAAGAAGTTGGCTATGGTAGGGGAGAGTGGAGATCCCATTCCTACTCCATTCGCTTGCTCGAAATACTGCCCATCATACAGGAAGTACGCGGAGGTTAAAACATGGAGGAAAAGCAACACTGTGGCCACGTCAAACTTGGCTTGATGAATTCCTGGTGCACATGAGGGACAGGAGACTGATCTGCAATCTGTACATGTCTCAGACTGCTCAGGTGCGAGTGGGGAATGGAGAGTCTGGATAGGCAGTGTTAGGAAGATTAGATTGGAGGCTTTTGAAATGTGGGTGTGGAGAAGAATGGAGAGGGTGAAATGAACTGAAAGAAAAACAAATGAGGAAGTGCCAGAGGTGGTGGGTGAGGAGAGAGGTTTGTTGAGAGACATCTTATGGAGACAGGAAAAATGGATGAAAGGCGTATTGAGTGGGATGCTGAAGAAGGTAATAGAGGGAAGAATGTTGGGCAAGCGAGGAAAGGGCAGGAACAGGATAAGGATGTTGGACGGAATGAAGGGAGGAAAGAAGTAGGCGGAGATGAAGAGAGACCTGATGTAGATTAGGATGCTGGATTGTGTTTTGCTTGGAGTCACAAAATATTTATGTGATAGTTGTGTCCATCCAAAAACCTACCTTAACCAGTAGATTACCTAATAAAAATACCTGATTTCTTTTGTTAAAAGATTTTGTTTTCACATGCACAACCAATGATTCACTTTCTCAGTACATTTTAACAGTATTTTTCACTTATTTACTTACTTTTGACTTATCCATAAATCTAAATGGAAATTGGATGACACAATAATATTTCATTCTTTATTTGTCTGATATTTTACAGTACAAGTTTCTAATATCATGGAAATGTTTGTTTTATTGCACGAATTCAAATATACAATTCAGATTAACCTCATGTCAGAAATCTCACATATTCATAGAGCAGTTTTATTCCTGAACTCTGGAGGTAATGCTGTAGGAGCATGCTTTTCAGTATTAAAAGTTCAAATTCATAGTACAGAAATGTCTCCATAAGCTGACAGAAGGGTGAAGTATTCATGAATCTGGGTGACCCCATGCTGTTGACCTGCATTTCTCGAAGATTGTGCATGATGACTACTGCAGAAATCAGATGCAAGTGCAGTAGACGAAACCTCTCCATGTTGTTGGCTTCAAATATGAAATTCATTGCCAAATTTTCCAGAAATTCATTCCTAGTCTTTACAAAGCTACTGAATAAGGAGTTCACATGTCCATACAGTATTTTGGGGGAAAATGTTGTGGTAGATGGACATCAGGAGATAAATTGAATTAGATAAAAAAGTATTTCCATGAGAAAAGAATCAATAGGGTGACCACCTTTTTAGATTCCTAAACTTTGATGATGACTTTTATGCATTTAGAAGTAAATAACAGTGAAATAAACATTGGCATTACAAATTAGAACTGTTTTATTTATATAAAAATAATAATTGAAAATATGTAAAGTTCTCTAAAACAATTACCATATATTAAATGCAAAAAGCTACCATAAATGTGATATAAGATGGGGCTAATTTGGCCAGGTATAATTATTTCAGACTATGCTTTGTGAGTGAGTGCAAACTAGTGAGCCATTTTGAGACATTCAACCAGAGAATTGTTGTTCCTGTTGATTTTGATAAGAGGCAGTGTTAAAAATATTCAGAAGTTGGCAGTGTTTTTTACAATAACGGATATTTTGGCAGAATAATAAATAAATTTAGACAGAGGTCATCAAACTAGAGAATATGGTACAGATAAAGGGCACTTGGAGATGTAGCCCTGCACTCGACCTAATTATGGCATGATGGCATCCTTCCCGGTAAAATATTCCGGACGTAAAATAGTCCCCAAATCAGATCTCCGGGTGGGGACTACTGGGAAGGGTACATCGGTCAGGAAAGACAGATGCTGGATAGGGACATTGTGACACGAAGGAACCATGGTTCATAACAGACATAAGGGAACTAATAGAAAAAAAAAGAAAATACAAGAACGCCAAGAATGATGATGAGGAAAGGCTCTACAAGAAGCTTAAGAACCAAGTCAAACTAGAATGCAAAAAGGTTAGTGCGAATTGGATAGAAGGCTGCTGCGAGGAAGTCAACGTGATTATGACAAAAGGGAATACCAACACAACATACAAACTGTGAAGAAACATTTTGGGGAAAGGAAAATGAAAAGCAACAACATCAGGAATGTAAATGGGGATATACTGATAGAAGGTGAAGATATTGGCAATGTATGGAGGCAATACATGAAAGAACTCAACCAAGGTCCGAGGCCGCTGGAAGAAAACCTGATGAGGGACGAGAGTGAAACGGATGATGAAAACCAGGGTCCATTCATACCGAGGAGTGAATTCCATAGAGCAGTAAAAGACCCTATGAAAAACAAAGCTCCTGGAGAAGACAGAATCATTAGGCACTGGGATCAGAAGACAGAACTACAGACGAGGGAACAATACGTGAAAACATTGGTATGGAGTGTGGCATTCTATGGATCAGAAGCAATGACCATTGGAAAAGTAGACCAGCGAAGACTAAAAGCCTTCAAAATCTGGTGCTAGTGTAGGATGCTTAAGATCAAATGGATGGATAATATAAGAAATGAAGAAGTATATAGAAGAATAGATAAAGAACGGACCTTATGGAACACCATAGAGAAAAGAAGAAACAGATTGGCCTCACTCTGAGGTACAATGGATTCATGAAGAATATAACAGAAGAAAAAATAAAGAAAAGAGGAAGGCCAAGGAATAAATGTATGGGACAAATAAAGAAGAATGTACATTGCAAAAAATACCACGAACTAAGTCAATTAGCATCAGATAGGGTAGGATGGAGGGCGGCAGTCAACCAATTTAAGGAATGAATGACCAATGATGATGAAAGGGCACTTAGCTTTATTATTGAGCTTACAAACAAAATATAGTGTTTTTAAAGTGGTTTTGCACATATATGATCAGTCTTCAAGTAAAATCATAATAAAAACAAAATATCTTAATTAAAAGGCACTCTCATAAAAATAAAAGCATTATCATGGAGACCTTTCTGACACATGACTAAAATTAAATTTGAGTAAAAACTGCACATGAATCATGTGTATCTTTCAGTGTGTATTTTTAAAATGTTAAGAGTAAATAATGCATATCAAAGTCAGATAAACTTAAATGGATGAAGTATGGGACTTACTCCGTTGTGGCCATTGACTAAGTGTCCATCTCCATCCATATCAGGGTTTTCTAAAGAATTGGGTGGAACTTTAGGTGGGACTTTGGCATGTGACTCCTCTGATGGTCCATCATCTTCCTTGTCCCCAGTTTCATCATCATCATCCATTGGGTTGTCATCTGATGTTATGCTTACAGCATCCTCAAATACCTAAAGTAAAATCATTAGTATTTCAACTATAGGGAAACTTCAAATTTACATTTCTGGATTAACCAATCAAAAAATACATATGCAAAGCCAATGTTTATATAAAACTGAAGTCAGAATAAAATTATTTTAAAAGCATACTTTGATGCTCCACAAATTAAATAACTCACATGTTTATAACACAATAAAGAATTCAACAACATCACTTTGCCCCTGCAAACAAGTGAAGCAAACACACATATACATCCTTCTTACATTGAAATTCAGAAGTTACACTTATGTAAAAATAAGAGATCAATGTTTTATCTTGATAATATTTCAACTACCGATACTTTATCAAACAAAGGTTATCACTACCTTAGGCCTATATTGATAGTCTGCAAACCAATGATGAGAAAGGAAATGAAGCACACACCAAAAGAAAGTAGAGGTTTTACTTGCTGCCACCTTCACTGTAAGTCCCCCAACATGAAATGAGTGTGACTGTATTTGATATTTTTTTTGTCTGAGAAAAACTCAAGTTTGTAGCTTTTGTTTCCAACTTGCCCCTTCCTGCAGAGCTAAATTTGAAAATATGATTTTACTTTTTATTAGCAAGTTTCTCATATTTACAGATACTTGATAAAGAACCACTAGCTTTTACATTATTTTCAAGATGCTTCGAATACCTTTTAAAGTAAGTTTTCATGAAGTTCAAATTAATGCAGGATACCTCTCTCATAATCATTTATAAGTTAATAAAAATATGCCTTAATGATCTAATTTATTAGTGAAAACCAATGTTAATGAAAAAATTAATGCAGTTAAAACAAAATTATGAATGAAACTTTGATTAAAATGGGGGACCTATTAGCTTACCATTTCTGGAGATTGATGAGATTTTACGTTAATTACATGGTGATTTTTATTCATTTCATGCTAAATTTTAGATTTTTCATACACTGATATACCACGACCATAGTTATTAACTCCAAGGTTGGTTACCTGACATATATGGAACTGATTCAGAGCATAACAGTATTATATAAATACAGGATACATAAAGTTGAGATTTCAAAGCACTGGTAAACATTACTAAATCATGAACAAAAATTAACCATCACACAATTGAACTAGGATAATGGAGACTTTGTTATCCTCTAATCTCAAATAAAATTTGATAAATAATTTCATAAAAAAAACAAACATTCTCTTTAAAGAAATAACATGTAAAGTTGTAATCATAAACCAACATTGTAATTTCATCACTGGGATCAGATTGGTCTTACATCATTGCTGAGTTCCTGAACCAGGGCTGGAGCAGGAGGCATGTCGTTGCCAGAAGTTGACTCAGATGAAAGTTTTGCAAGATTGGCTGCCATTGCCTCACGATCCCTCTGCCGCACAATGGCTTCCACTGCAAGCCATTCAGACATAGTTGTTTCAAAAGCCCGACGAGTTGCAAGATCCACAGTTTCACGGTCAATGGGAGCACTTCCAAATGCATAATGTCCTAGTAAATATGGCCATACCTATGCATCATACAGGGAGATAATTGAAGAAAAGTAGATGGAATTGTTTTAAAAAATATTAACACTAAGTGAAATGGGAACATCTACAAATATAAATATCACAGATGAATAAAACTGTAAATCACAAAGTTTTCAGAAGTAATAATTACCACATTAAACCCACATTTATTGTAGACAAAATCAGCCATAACATATTCTACTAGCATTGTAGAGAAAAAGGCAGCAGAGATAATCCCTCTGGCTTTGATAGACAGTGTTGTAAGGTCCACTGTCAGAGACTCTGCCTGAATCCCAGATGTAATAGCCCATAGTGCTCTCTACCATGACCACCTCTCCTCCCAAGGAGCTTATGGAACAAGGTTACCAACCTCCCCTATTCTTAAATATTGGGTAGAGTTGGCCTCTGTTTAAGATTTCATGCGAAAAATATGTTAAGCTAAAGTAATGAAAATTCAATAATGTTTTCCAAATAATATTTACAGCTACATATGCATTCCTTTTTCTTAATATAGAGCAATGCATATAATATATGCAGCTACTTCCTGAAGTTGTAATAGCACAGTGCTTTAGAGGATTCATCATTGAGGTTTCTTGAGTGCAATTGTATAATTATTAGTTAAGTGGGTGAGTTGTTTGAGTGGGGGAGAAAAAAAATTGTTTTCTAGTGCATTAAATACTGTCATTGTGGTTGGAGGGTAGGGAATGGGAGAGGGTGGGTGGATAGGGATGGTCTATCACTGGGACTAACACCGAATCCAAATATGATTTAATTGGACATCAAGTAATCAACACTCTCATACATTGAACTTTTTTATTGTGCATATGTTTCACTGATATCCCCTGAATAACCAATGATAATCTACAGTCATTTGCAAAGTTCTATCTGCAAGTGGGGCAACAACACTTTAGCCATTTCTAGAATTTGCATTACAACTCTGGCATAAGTTAACTATTACATAATGACCTAGAATTATTGCAACACTTAATCTCCATTTCAGTTAAAGTCATAAAGTAATTTCAGAAATTAGATTTATCAGCAGGGTTCAGTAAACTCACACATGTACAAGTAGTGAATGCAGTTTCACTTTTGAAGATGAAAATCAGTACAACTGCAGGAGTATTCATCATGAATCTTATAACAGCTCATCAGGGACAACTACAACAGCTGTGAAGTTGTAGTCAGCACAGATATGTTACCTTTTGCAGCAAATCTTTAATCATCCTTGTAACAAAGTTCAATCTTTGGGATTCTAAGTCAGAGGCAATCAATATGGCTTTTAACAGAAAGTTCTTGAGCAAATTAAGTAACTAGCTTCCTTTGGAGCTAAGAAGCAATGGTAGACTACTAATCGTGAGCAGGATTTTCATGAACTCTAGATGTTAACATGAAATCAAACTCAGTAACACTTGTCCACCCTGACTTCTTAGCTCCAAGGGCATTGCTCTTATTTTTTTTTAAGGATTATTATTAATGACCTAATACTTCAAACCCCAAAGCCTAAACTTTTTGCAAGACCTATGGAAGTGACTGTGCAAAGGTATGTGTAGTATTAGTGATGTTATTTCAAGTAAGGAAAAAAAACTGAGATTTTATCGTCCATTTCCATAATATTTGTGAATTTTGGTCACATATTAGCTCTACAATTAGAAAAACAAAGCCACAACTCAACAAAAACACAATCCCAGCATAAAAAAAAACTATCTCACCTCATAAAATTGCTACAAAAGCTTTGGCAAGAGATTTTACTATCTTAGAAACATCAAATCATTATTTACATTAGGAAGAGAAATCAATGATATTTGGATAAAAAAAAGGTTGGCTCACCTCTTTCCTTAATTCATGAGAAACCCCACCGTAATAAGTGAGTCGGAAGACTTCAGCACGATTTGAAATTTGACCATCTAATGTCATTTCCTTCCATTTTTCAGAGGTCAAACCACCAATGGCATCTGTGAAATAAATGGACATATGATTTACTAGTCATAGCCAAAAAGCTAAATAGCTTTCATTACAGTATAACATTCTACTGGAGGACAATATGGAGAAGAACAGCCACACACATTTAATGGCGAAAAATAATTTTTGTTGACATTTATTTAAAAACCCTCCATAAATATAAAGAAACTATTTATGGGAACATAAAATTGAATAAACAATGATTATGTGAGGCACAACAGACCATTTTGAATTTTTTCAATTTCAGCAATATTATTTTAAATTGAACTCAATCTTTTTTTTCACTCCTAAATCGTGACATGATAACAGGAAGCATGAATACTAATTCATAAGCAAAATTTTACATATATCATTAATTAACACTATTGTGATATTATATCAATGTTTAACACTTTTGATATGATTCAATCCATCTCAAGGCAGGGAAAGGTATCAAATCACTTCCCTATAAAAATAAATTTGTTCACAGTAATCTATACAAATATACCACTTGATGTACCAGTTGGCTGGCTGCTAGAGATAATCATCTGGTTGACAAGGCCAGACAGGTGAGTTCTCACAGTTGTTAGATGCCTACAGTAAGCTAACCATCCATAGAAACCACGTGAGATGATCTGCCTCTTCATTGTAGCACAAAGGAGTTGGATTGATTCCCTGAAAATTTGGCAACAAAATTTTAACAGAGAAATTTTAGGACTGAAACGGGATTTCTCTAATCAAGAAGGTCTCAGTGAAACAATGCAATATTATTTTACATAAAGGGACAGGATTCCATAGCTTGATATATTTGCAGTAATACTCTTTCAATCAATCAACTCCATAGTCAACAGGAAATGTATGGGAGATAAAACTATACGATTTCACCTCATATTCATGTTCATTATTTAGAATTTAGACATAAATCTTTTCAGCAAGTAACTTGTATATACATTGGGAAATTTAACATGCATCAGGCTCATTGATGCTTAAAAAGTACAGAAATTTAAAAAAATTATGAGATTATAATATCACTGACAGTTATCATTAGCATTCTACCATTTAAGGCATGTTTTGGATAGACACTGACAATACAATTGCATGAGGAAACATTTCTTTTTCTCTCCTCACAGAGAACAACCTGACATTCATTAGTGCAATAGATTCTTCTTCAATTTAGCATAATTCCATTCTCCCTCATTCTGTCCAACATCCCTATCCCCTATTCCTACTCCTTTCACACTAGTCTAACATTTTCCCTTCTACCACAGTCTCCAATATCCAATTGCCAATGAAACCACCCTGCATCAATCTTTCCTACCTCCTTCGGATTTCTGGAGTGAATTGGGTATACTTTATTCTGAGGTGGATGAGGCATCCATTAAAATATGATCACAAGATCAGTTCAGGGGCTTCAACTATAAGGTCAAGCTAATGCTCCAGGGCAAGAGTGTATCTGGAAATATGGAGATGAAACATCCAGAACCAGCCAATGAAGGGTAGGCATGATGTGAGGGGAGGAATAGCAAAGACTAGAATATTTCTTCTCTGAGACAGGCTGCAATTCAGAAAATCTGCCTCAGGGGTCACTCAAAGGATCAGGTAAGGTCAAGATTCCCCAATTACAGGAGCCCTAGGATTATGGGGTCAAAGGCAGGTGACAGAATATGTGCATTAATGGGGGTAAACTCCTTTTCTGCATTAGTGTAACAGTCTATAAAAGTATTATGTCTGCATTAATGAGATGAATTCTATGATTCACTGCCAGGTATCTGATCATAGCTTAACAGACCTTTGGAGACATTTAGAAGACAATGAGGAAGGTTATCTCCTCCTTCATTTTATCATATGATTTCCTAGAACCACATTTCTCAAGTGAGTTGGATTGACTGATGAAGCATTGTAATGTATGAAGCGAATGGTAACTATGGCCGTATGAATGCAAAGAGTCAACCCCAGCCATACTCTTACAAAATACACTAGAAAGACAGAAGGATTTTTTTGGTATTTATGTTTCGTTACAAGCATTGTAAGTTAAAACAATAGGAATTTGTTAAGATATGATTCCAATTCCCATCACACTGTGAGAGAGACAAGAAATTACTTCTTTTTCTACTTTCATAAGCATCTTTCAATCCTTTTTTTAATGTGGAAATTTTTCAAACACCACAGGATCACGAGGATAGTCTTAAAATGCAAGCCAGGGAATAGAGACTACAACAAACCTAACTCATCCCAAGAAATCATTGTCTTTTTTGTTAAAATGAATACAAAATATGAAAAAGGTATCTTAAAATCCTTCCCTTGCATCCATGCCAACAGATGAACTTGAGGAGATCCATAAAGACAGCACTGCACAACCTAGCCAGTAGGATAGAAGGAGTACTGGAACAAGGGTAGAGTGGATTGGGAGCATTTTTGGATGTCAAGTGATCATTCTTTGAAAAACCTTGATCAACTTTTTCTCGTAGTAAAAGAACATGATATCCATATGTCATAGGACATTATATTATCTGGCATAGGAAAAATCATGCTGGAAAAATAACTGTCAAATTTAACTTGAGGTACAGGTCAATTAAGGGTAGGGATTTCCCGCAGGGAGGAGTTTAATCCCCACTTCTGTGGAATATGATGGTCGATGGTGTATTATCAAAATGAAATAAGACCAGTGGATACACTCTAGCATACACAGATGGTGCAGTGCAGCATCTATTTATAGCAAAACATGAATTGTATGCACAAAGCAATTGCTTACCCTGGGGTGGTTTTTGAAAGGCTGCGATTGAAATTTTTGGGCGAATCTTCAATGCTCGGTTGGCTTGAAGGCAATGGCACATCCATACCACTCATTGGCTCTAGACTGAGTGACTTTGATGAAGAGGTGGATGAACCAGTGGAAGATGAAAACTTGGGGATTCTTCCTCCATTGCTGGCACCTCGATTCCATCGTCCCCAGCTTGTTGGAGAAGATACCGTAGGGTTGAGTAGTTCTCCACCTATGGATGCAGGAATTCCTGAGTTCAATGGTTTTGCTAGTTATCATGTCAGCACGAAACATAAAATTGCTCATTGAATATCCTTAGACTTCTTCATTAATATTTGGTTAGTCTGTTTTCAAGCTTATTGGACATAAAGTTCTGAGTTTAAGTAAATTTAAGTAAAATTTAAGTGAAAAAACTTCTCTTTAATGAATTACAAAAGTTATCCATAATTTACCTCACCCTCATGAAGAAAGGTTCTCCTCATTTTGTATTGAGCATATGTAAAATGGTATAGCATACAGGTATGTAAAAGCATCATCAATTCTCTATACAGATATTTAATTTACTTGAACATGATCATACCTAAAAAAAGACATGACTTTAACCAAATTAACTCTTTCAAGTTAATGTTATCATTTGAGACTGATGATAAAGACTTAATGTTGCTCATCGTCAGTGATGTATTTTGCATGTTGACTTCAATGGAGATATCCTTTAAATATTGCTTTGAAAGACATGATTAGTGGATAAGTAAGGTTAAGTATGTAGTTATTACAATACAATGATATTATTAAAAATATTACATTAGTTAGTTTTTACAGAAGAATACAGAGGGCAGCAAATGGCAGGGATATTGAGATTATAATCAGTATGCATAAAACCTAGTTACATCCCTGTGGGGAAAAAATAATTTAACAATCCAAGAAAAGTTTTCCAGCACTACTGGCAAATAGAAAATTTTATTTCAGAGAGCAAAGGTTTCACTTTCTCCTTCATATGTGGACTTCCTTGTCGTGGTAAAAGGGCTTGTGTGTGTGGAGCCCAGTGCCCAGTGGAGTGGCCATTAAGTGATGGCGTCACGTTAAAAACACTAATGAGGAGGGCAACGGGAAACCACCTCAATTATTATTCCCGAGGATATAATGATGTACATTATGGAGAGTATGAGACCCGGCAGCTACAGGACTCGACCCAATCGGCCGTGTGTCGTGCCCGGCAGCAGGGCAGGCAAGGCTTCCACGGTCGTCAACCCACGAAACCCTTCCAAAGGAAGACCGACAGTAGCAGGTCAGACCCCGAAGAAGAAGACCAAATTACTTGGAATGTTAGGACAGTATTGAGGACAGGAAAATTAGAGAATATTAAGAGAGAGATGGAAAGAGGAAATATAGATATTGTAGGTTTATGTGAGGTGAGATGAAAGGATAGTGGGGATTACTGAAGTGATAATTATAGAATAATATACAGTGATAGACACGAGAGCCAATGAGGGGTTGCCGTAATATTAAATAAAGAGATAGGAAGAAGCATAGTCCACATAGAATATGTAACGGATAGAATATTATTGGTAGAGATAAAAGCAGAACCGGCGAACATGGCCATTGTTCAGGTATACATGTCACCGAGCAACCATAAGGAGGAAAAAGTCGATAGGATGTACGATGAGTTAAGAGAATATAATCGCGTGTGTTCCTGCAGGGAAACATTTGATAGTGGTGAGGGATTCGAATGTGACGGTAGGCGAAGGAAGAGATGATGGTGAGGTGGGGAACTATGGGTTAGGCACGAGGAATGAACGCGGGGAGAAAGCGATTGAGTTCTGCAGGAAACAGGGGTTAGTCATCACCAACACATGGTTTAGGCACCACAAAAGGCGTAGGTATACATGAAAAATGCCAGGTGACTCAGAAAGGTATCAGTTAGATTATATTATGGTGAGGCACAGGTTTAGGAATGAGAAAAAAAAGTGTGATAAATTCGCACAGTTTCCCAGGAGCGGATGCGAACTCTGACCACAATTTAGTTGTTATGAAATGTAACGTCCGTTTCAAGAAGATAAGGAAAGGGCGGCGGGTTAAGAAATGGAATTTAGAAGCATTAAATGGATTAACGAAGGAGTCTCAGCAAGCTGTAGAAAAAATGATGGATGACAGTAAAGAACTTAGTACTGTCGAAGAAAAATGGGAATGTATCAAGAAAGGGATATCGGAAGCCGCAAAACACACTATGGAAACCGTTATCGGGAAAAGGATAAGGAAACCATGGGTAACGGCTGAGATGATTGCAAAGATGGATGAGAGAAGAAGATGGAAAAATGTAAACACAGAGTTAGGCAAAATGAAGTACAAAGAGTTAAACAATAAATTGAGAAGGGCCACAAAAAAGCAAAGGAAGAATGGTGGAAAACACAATGCGAGGATATGGAAAGTTTACAGAAGAAGGGTGAAATTGGTGCTCTATACAGCAAGGTTAAGTTATTATCGGGAAGTAAGAAGGTAATATCTATGCTAACAGTTAAAGATAAGCGGGGTAAGATAATAGTTGAACCAGGAAAAATACAAGAGGGATGGAAGAAATATATAGAAACACTGTATGGTAAAGAACTTAGGCCGACCAGGTTGGACATAGAAAAGGAACATGACGTAGAAGAAGACAGCTTAGGTCCAGGCATACTCGACGATGAAATAGAAAGGGCATTAAAGGAAATGAAAGCAAATAGGGCTGTGGGGGTGGACAATATTCCTGTAGGCCTGTTGAAATATTTAGGAAAATGTGGGCAGAAGGTCATATATGGACTGATTCGTAGTATCTATGAGGAAGGAATCTGGCCAGAAGATTTTGTGAGATCAGTGTTAGTTCCTATTCCGAAAAAAGGTTAAGGGTGCATCATGTGAGGATTAATGAACAATAAGCTGAATATCCCATGCAGCAAAAGTTATTCTCAGGATCATCAAAAAAGGATAGAGAGTAAGGCAAATGATTACTTAGGGGATGATCAGTTTGGGTTTAGAAAGGGGAGAGGTACGCGCAATGCCATTGCAGTAATGAGATCATTAATCGACAGGAATATAGAATACAATCAGGACGTAATTACCTGTTTCGTAGATTTCGAAAAAGCATTTGATAGAGTGAATTGGGAAGAATTAAAGCGTGTATTGCAAAAAATAGGAATGGATTGGAGGTACAGGAGACTGATCCGCAACCTGTACATGTCTCAGACTGCTCAGGTGCGAGTGGGGAACGGAGAGTCCGGATGGGCAGTGTTAGGAAGAGGTGTAAGGCAGGGTTGCCCATTGTCACTGGTGCTGTTCAACATATGTGGAGGAAATGATTAAAGAGGCATGGGAAGAACAGGAGGTAGGAATGAAAGTCGGAGGGGAATTCGCAAAATCGGTTAGGTTTGCTGATGACCAAGCATTAGTTGCTCAGTCAGCCAAGGGGTTGCAAGCATTTCTGAGTGAATTGGAGGTTCATTGCGATAAATATGGGATGAGAATCAATATTAATAAAACAAAGGTTATGCGATTTTCCAGAAAGAAGAAGGCTAAGGTAGATATTAAAATAGGTGGGGAAAAAATAGAGCAGGTAGAACAGTTTACATATCTCGGATGTGTTTTGGGCCAACACGGTCAAAGTGGTAGGGACGTAAGGAGAAGATTTGCGCTAGGCTAGGAGGCTTTCTCAAGGAGGAGGGAGTTGATGACAGGGACGTTGAGTAGGGATCTTAAGACAAGACTCGTAAAAACTCTGATATGGAGCGTAGTTATGTACGGCGCGGAAACGTGGTCGCTGAAGCAGGAGGATAGGTGTAGATTGGAAGCTTTTAAAATGTGGGTGTGGAGGAGAATGGAGAAGGTGAAATGGACCGAAAGGAAAACAAATGAGGAAGTACTGGAGATGGTGGGTGAGGAGAGGGGTTTGTTGAGAGAAATCTTACGGAGGCAGGAAAAATGGATGGAAGGCATTTAGAGAGGCAGCGAGATGTTGAAGAAGGTAATAGAGGGGAGAAATACAGGCAAACGAGGAAAGGGCAGGAACAGGATAAGGATGTTGGACGGGATGAAAGGAGGAAGGAAGTACACAGATGAAGAGGGACCTGATGCAGAGTAGGTTCCTGGATTGGGTTTTGTTTGGAGTTACAAATATTTATTTATTAGATAGTTGTGTCCATCTGGAAACCTACCTTAACCAGTAGATTACCTAATAAATAAATGTGGACTTCATTCTATTACAAATCAGATAGTTGTCTAATTTGTGCCTTTTGATGCATATAATTTTTTTTCCAACTCACATATATCTTCATGCCTCATCTTGTTCACAATTCGAAAAACATAGTCTGTTGACTCTTCATCTCCATCATCCTCTTCCCCATCTTTCCTCTCCTCACTTCTAAGAGAGGGTAGAATCCTTCCCCTCCTTCTTAGTTTTGGAAAGACTTTTCCTGAAGACAGAAAAACTACTATTAACATAGTTTATTGTTTCTAAGACCAGCACTAAGCTTTATACTAACTGTGTCACCAATCACGATCTTTAACTAGGACAGCTATTCTCTTTACTAGTATAGAAAAACTGTGAAGTATATTACACAATTTATTGAATATCATATGAATGGTCAAATATACATTGATATTTTAAAATATGAATTTCCAATCTTACCTTACAATGTTAATTGATTATTGTTTCCACTCTTATTTTCATGGGAAGAACATGTCATGAAATTATGAATAATTATTTCAGTAAAATATCCTAAATATTTCATCATAATAGAAGAATGGGATGAAATTATTCACTACATGATGATGGTTGCATGAACATTCCAAATTAATGTGGAGAAACATGAAATCATTCATAATCATCTAACAATGAAGGCATGAATTTAGGGATGGAACACTGCCAATAATTTAAATTTTTTAAACTCCAACATTTCATCAGAATAGACTCATTGAAGATAGCCTAGCTAGACTCCCTTTATGAAGCAATTATTTTAGAAGCTGGCAAAATTTAAAAAGCAAAAGAACATTCCTCATGAACATCATAATCTGCCTATCTTGAAATGGAAAGCATTGAGTGAATGTTAGCATTCAGAACAGAATGCAATACACAAAGAAATGTTTCAGTACTTTTGACTGGAAGTTCGAATTTTGGCCCATAATTACACAAGCCAACAGTGGTTTTGGTTCCGGAGCTTTTCATGCTGATTTAAAGAACAATTGGGGTCCTGAATCCAATTATGACACTAGTTTTTTTCCTATCAGCTATAGTTTTCAAGATATAGATATGTTGTTACTTACGTAAAAAATCTTCTACATGATGATATGGGAATATTATATTAATAACACAGGCCAACGGTGGTTTTGGTTCAGGAGATTTTAATGCTGATTTAAAGAACAATTGGGGTCCTGAATCCAATTATGACACTAGTTTTTTTCCTATCAGCTATAGTTTTCAAGATATAGATATGTTGTTACTTACGTAAAAAAATCTTCTACATGATGATATGGGAATATTATATTAATAATTATCTCATTGGCCTACAATATAGAAATATACATAAAACTTATTGACAGTTTATTGAAAATAAAAGGAACACCGCAGAGTGGTTATAAATTAGTATACTTATAGATTTATTTAACTTTGAATATTATTTTCCGGAATATATCAAATATTAAAACAACTAACCGTAAGATGTGCCATACATATTTTTTTACTGAAATGAAGTGTAAAACATGTATTGACAAAGCCATGCATAATTCTATGCTTATGGTGAATGAATAAATTACAATTATCTAAAAAAGTAGAGCTGTTAAATAAAAACGGATTTCATATTTGGATTCAGCTCTACAAATATAGTTAAAATCATCACAAAGATTCCTGGCACCAAAAAAATTTTTTTTTGTAGGCCTGTGTTATTTATACCAAATGTTGCCATGCGTTTTGTGCTGGCATTGTTATAGTGTTCGCTTTTCTTTAGTTAGTATGAAGGTAGTGAATGTGAAATTTCTTTATGCTTGCATGCTGAAAGTAACTTTCTTGAAACCATTCTCACCCTTTCCCCGTTGGGACCACAGCGGAGGATCCAGCTGACCATGAGGAAGAAGTCCAGTTTCTAAGCATGACAGGAATGATAAGAGGTGACCACCCTTGGGAAAATGGATTGGAGGATGCTGGATGCCATCCTGACCAACTAGAACAACTGTCCCACCAGAATCAGCTGAAAGTATAAGAAGAATGAAAAATAGTTAAGAAAAAGCTCATAAGAATATTTTACAGTGAAGACTAAAGGGAAAGGAGTAGGTCGTCATACAGAAAATCTATTCAAAGACACAAAAAATTGATCTGAATGTTTGTACTTTTCTTAGTTAAATTGAACTGTCTCCTTGAAGAAAAATAGAGAACAAACTTCCATTATGATTTATAATTTCCTCAGTTTTTATCTGTATCAATAGAAATAAAAAACAGGTACACTCATGAACTTCTATCCACAAGAAATAAAATATATGCACTATAATTATTTTAAGCCATAATTATCAAATCAAGAAAATTATATCAATACTCTGTGCATTACAATAAATCATGAAACATTACCTTGTTGATGGCAGTGAACATATACAATCTCATCCACATTTACATTCATAGCATAGTCCCAGTACAAACTGAAATGATGAGAAAAAACCATTAGTTCGAAAAAATATTAAAAATAATATTTTATGGAAAAGGTAAAACGAAAAAATGCACCAATTATGCTGACCTTTTGTCCTGTTGGGTTTCATTTTCTGTGTAGCCATTCATCAACTGGTTTGGGGTCCATTTGATAGTCAAGAGCTGTGCTGTCTGATGCAGTGACAAATATCCAGGCATAGGCTCCGTTATATCTTTCTGTTAGTGTAATGGATGGGTAGATATAATTTTTCATAACAATACAGTATAGAAAGAAGTGAAAACATTTGCTGAGCATTTGGCGACAGAATCAGGTGAATGAAACGCGTACTAAATGACTTGTTTTGAATCAAAGGGTATTTATCATTAAAGTTCATAGGTTAATCGTTGAGATCATTGTCATGATTTGTATTAGATAGTTGGGCTATTCAGGGCAAGAAGCGGCAAGGAGATCACAATTTGACGTCCCAATCAGGCGCTGGAGAACTTAAGTGTGGTGCACACCTAGAACCAAGAAGCGGAATGCCTAAGATCGGAAAATCCGACGAAGCTGCCCGGACACAGACCCGGCATCTCGTCATGGGAAACCAGGACAGTAACCAACACGAATTAGTGATCGCTACAACTACTATCTTGATTTGAAATTACTTCAAAACTCCGTCTTATTCCATTCAGAGAATTATTCTAACAGTTTTGAGGATTTTCCCCGTGAGAAATTCATATCAGAAAGGATACTTTTCGACAGAAAGCGGCATCCAAATGTTCCATATAATTTTATCCTGGAGCTGGTTAGCATTTGCTAATTTGAAGGGAGTCAGTCATTCAATTTAGATCCTCGTTTATCCCATTGTATTCGTCTAAACAGCGAAATTCCATCTTTAGAACAATGTAAACAAAAAAAATACCGGGACCGTAAACTTAATTGGAACTAAGCGATAAGAAAGAAAGAAAGAAAAAACACACACACAAGCCAAAATAAATAATTAAACAAACTTACAACCTCTCGATCACTAGGGTGTGCTAAGAAATCTTTCGCTCTCGTGAATCACATTCACACACACAAACTCAGGATTTGCAAGGATCCCTCCTATGTCAGTGGCCCGTCAATCACACAAATAAATGAAATTTATAAACGATGTAATGAAACAGAAATGACTTACGTGAATACACAGTCACTCAATCACTCAGGTGTGCTCGAAAACAAGGACCTTTGTGATTCACAAATACTCACACGTTCAGGGTTTACCAGGATTCCTCCTAGGCCAGGGACCCGCCAATCACACAGAAATAACAAAATGGAACATAAGGGACTTCAGTAAACACACAATCACTCAGGTGTATCAGACCTTTGTGAATCGCACGCACTCACTCATTCAGGGTTTAAAGGGATTCCTCCTATATCAGGGACCGGTCAATCACACAAACAAAATTAAAAAACTAAAATCGCGGGTAGGTAAGAACCTAAGAAAATCTGACACCAGGTGTTTCGCTTGCAAAGCAGGCCTCTTCGGAGAAGAATTCCGGTGGGGAGGTTTGAAAGACTGCCTCATTGGGAGGGAGAGGGGGTGGTAATGGGGAAACCTTGTGATTGGACAATAGAGAGGGAGAATAGATGGTCCAATGGGTACTGTGGGTTCAGTGGAGGTAGGAGAGGAAGATTGCAGCGAAGTATAACAGTGGCTAAGGAAGAGGGGAAGTTTTGGCGGTTGGTTTGCTAATAGGAGGGGGGGAAAGAAGAAGGGGGGGTTTTCGAAAAAGACAAAGAAACACTTAGTCATGCCACACACCTCACCAAACACAGCCAAGTCATCGACCTACAAAGTTATCATCAGGTGATGACGACCTTGCCAACCGAAACCCCGGCCATGCCCCATAGGAGGAATCCTGGTAAACCCTGAACGTGTGAGTATTTGTGAATCACAAAGGTCCTTGTTTTCGAGCACACCTGAGTGATTGAGTGACTGTGTATTCACGTAAGTCGTTTCTGTTTCACTATATCTCTTTTTAATTTTCATTTATTTGTGTGATTGACGGGTCACTGACATAGGAGGGATCCTTGCAAACCCTGTGTGTGTGTGTGTGAATGTGATTCACGAGAGTAAAGTTATTTCCTAGCACAGCCTAGTGATCGAGTGGTTGTAAGTTTGTTTTATTATTTATTATTTTTATTATTTATTTTGGCTTGTGTGTGTGTGCTTTTTTGTTTGTTTCTTTCTTTCTTATCACTTAGTGTCAATTAAGTTTACGGTCTCGGTATTTTTTTGTTTACGTTGATTCACGACCGTAGCTACCTATATACGACCGTTCCTTGTATATTTAAATTTAGAACGATGTTGGATCTTAAGTTGGAATTAAACAATCGATAGGAAATTAGAGGGGCTAGGGTATCCATACGTATACGTACTCGTTCCCTCATAGACGTGTCTTCATGGAGTCTGCTTTCTCACATAGAAAGTTCTCATGGATGATGGCTGGCCGGTGACCGAAATATTGACAACTGACATTTTAGTTTCATTTTCTATTAGTGTTTCGATCCCGAACTTTCAAAAAGTGATGTCTCTTAATAGCCAATTATTCCGCATCCAAACTCTTCTATTTACATACTTGTGGACGATATCATTCAACAAAATCGACCATTTTTTCATGATCCTTAGGAATTGTTACCCTGACTTAGCATCACGTACTTTCAAGGTCGAGGCACTAATTTCTAGGCGCCGGAAAAATATGATCTCTGCCTGTAACCACAATGTGACAGCATAAAATGAAAGAGAAAAACTTGCAGTCCACTTGAGAAGTTACCAGCCGTTTCTTCGAGAATAACTGCGTATATGAGATAAGATGCTGGCTCAAAGTGGCCGTCCCCGGATAATGGGCGCTTAGGGATGGCAGGGAGCTTAAGATGGGTGGAGGAGTGACACGCGTGGTGGAGGTGGAGAGGGGAAGGGGTGGTGAAGAGACCTTGGCCGTCGGGGCCGAGCCGAGAAGGGGGTGTAATCGCTATTTACGACTTGTCCATCCTGCCCAACCCCTCTCCCAAAAGAGTGTGACGGCAGATTTAATCATCACCCTTGGAACTCGAGGTCGCAGGAAGACGAGAGGGGGTGGAAAGAAATGCTTGGCTGTTAAGGCAGCCCATCCTGGGCGGATGGGAGGCTAAGACGAAGGAGGCAGCGGGAGGTATTCAGAAGAAACACCCGGTGGTGATGGTCCACTTGGTCTGGAGAGAAGGAATTGCCAGTTTGCCATTGAAGACGTATTTACGATAGATTCGCCGAGGAAGATGAATAACTGGGGCCGAACAGGAATTAAGTAGAGAAAATGAAAAGGAATCTGATGGATATTCATACGGTGTCCCGTCTAAATTAGTCTTATTAGTACCTGGAAAGCGGAGCACTTCTCGTTATGAAGGTTTGCTAGTACCTGTCATGCCCACAATAAGTCATCATGTGACATGCTATTTTCAAAGAGTTCAAATATTATCAGTCAAAATCATCTCAATAAACGACAATGGAATGATCAGAGGCATATTATATTGAAAAAAAGAGGGAGTTTAATTTTGCTTTCATTACGGTAAGAAACGATTAAACAAAATATTGCGCAGTTAAAAAACACATCACCAATAAGCAGTAATTAAAAAATGACATTCCTCTATTTATTTAATTAAAACAAAGCATAAATAGTCTTTCTGTGCCTTCCGTGGACTATAACAGTGAATTGGTGACTTTTCCTCATGTCGACCTGAAAAGGACGCGAAGAAACGGCGATTCACGCCATTTCATCAACATCCTAATGTATCAGTAAAGTTAACCCTTAATTGTCATCTCTAACTTTCGCAACTACTCAGGGCAGTAACACGACCGTAACATTCAATTAATTGTTCACAGGAACAAAACGTACACATTAATTCAGTGGAGTTGATTTCTCCCTCCTTCGGCGAATTCTCCCGAGGCCGAGACATACAGCTCATCTCTCGAACCAGCAAAGCGAAAATTTACTCCCCACGAAAACCTTTGCGTCCGTTCTCAGTATAAAGCCTAAATGAAATGCTCACTTTGAAACATAGATTTAATATCTCGCTTTAATTTTGTTTCTATTAAACTCAAAACTTTTCAAGCTAAATATTTTAATTCAATTCCAACAGAACTTTTTAAAAACAAAACACTTCAAAACGAGAAACAACAGCACACGTGAGAGTAAACACACAACTCACAGGGAAAGATGGAGGCATTAGGTCTATACTTGTACGACTCGAAGTGAACCAAAGGTAATCGAGGTTTCAATTTCGTGCCCTTCGTGGAGGGCGGGGGGGGCAACATACCATCGATTGTGAACGACATTCACCCTCTGAATCAATCTACGCGATCTACCACGGCGAAAAAATATTTAATATTGCGCCATTAGCAGAGAAAATGTCGGTAAATTTTCAGATTGAATGATATATTAATTGGAATACCTTCAAATTTAAAATCATTCAGGTTAGTAAAAACCTCCCGCATCCTTTGAGCAATACACAGCCAGTCACATTTTTCAAAAAACACGTTAATATAGAAATGCAGCATAACATTCAAAAAAACATCAAACTTATCAAATATTTTTCACTTTAATTAGTGAAATGAATTTTCATTTCTTCCACCAGTTATTCATAAATTGGCGTAAGCCCCTGACAAAACGGAGACAGACGTGCATGTCATCAATGCATTTTTTTATGCTCGTGGTTTTTGAGAGACATAGTACTTCCAAATCTTCTGAAGCATAAAATTACGGAAATACACCTTTAATACGCTTTAGCGACGGAAGGTTTGTGCAACGATTGGTGCCTGTACTATACATGTTTTTTGGGATTATCTGCCACGTTTGAGCATAAGATCGAACAGAGCATAAGAAGAGCGAACTTAAGATCTGTCAATTATAGCTACTAATTCCAAAGTACGTGTGATTTCATTGCACGCTCTAGTGGAGCCGGAGTCTTTCAGGTACTGCTGCAAATGAGTAAAAATAAAATTTAACAGAGTTGGGTTATGGAGAATAGTGGAAGGTATAATGCCATTGTACCTAAAAATATCTCATTTAACCATTTTCCAGTTGCATGACTCCGCACTTACTAATCCGAGTGGAATGCGTTATTTTAATCCCCATAATTTTATAATATATTCAATTTTGAGTTTATAATTGGACAATTTAAGAATATTGTAAATATAAATTTTTCAAGAGAGCACCACAGTGCAGGGCAATTGCGAACTAATATTTGATCATTTGCTGATTGCTATTCTCAAAGTCACAAGCAGGGATACTATATTTCATCAGTACTCTGCTTATACTTTCATACGAAAGAATAAACTTTATTGAGAAAAGGCCAAGGTCAATCGCAGTTAGGTACCCGACACCTAGGTAATTTTGTGATAATTACCAAATTTTGGTACATGATATAAGAGGAATGAATTCAAATTAGAGCAGATGGAATGAATAAAAGATGATCAAAGTAATTAATTCTATGGCGCTCTAAGAAATTGAAAAAAACGAAGTCTGGCGACGACGAAAAACGTGGTAATAAATTGCGGGATAAGACAGTTGCATTCTTTTGCTTGTTTAGGCGACGAATTTTCTCAACATTTTTCTTATAATATAATTATGAAATCAGACCTTAAAAATGTGCTTTTGTAGGTTTTAAAGAATTAAATATTTAAATTTGCTTATCAAACTTAAATGCTTTTATTAATTGAACTTAACTGATACACCAATGAATACTGGATTAGACATAACAATTACTTCGTGAAAGGTACTGAAGATCACATTCAAGATATATTTTTATAAGATGTTACCTAACAGAGAATTAGCTAAATTCAAAAATAAAAAAGACAAAAATAAACCTAAATATACCCGTTCCATATTAATGTGTTAAAAATATCGGTATTAAGAAATGCAGGCTGTACTTATTCTTTGTTGATCAGTTTGTGGAGCTGTCATGGCTACCCCCCTCGAAATGTTTGATGATAATCTACAGTTGAGCTGAACTGAAGCTGAACAGTTTAAGCAAAACGACAGAACAATACAGAAATACAGGTATTTTCATTTCTACTCAATGCATTGTCGAATCTAAATATTTAAATACACAGCAGTAAATTGTTTGAAAATTAAGCGGGCGTCACTACTTGATCGGCCATTACTTCAAAATATATTAATTACAGTAATTAAATAATGCTGATCAGAAAATGAAACGAAACAGTTTATTACTGATTCCAGTCGGGCAAACTTTGGGCATTCGTCTAATTTCAAAAAGACTCGCTCGGAGCGCAAATACACGGTTCAGGCAGAGTCGGTCATTACTTGAGAATGGAATAAAATTTTCTCTCACCGGTAAAACAAGCACGTTGTTTTTGCCATAGAGCAGAGTGGCTTTGCTGTTTTGGTGCAGCGACTCCACGTACTCCTTGGCGGATGCCGGGAGCGCCGGCCTGCTGTGGGCATGGTGTGTCGCCTGGATGTGCTGCGAATGGCTAACCGAGTTCCCTTGAGGTACTTGACTCGCTCCCGCGCTCGCCCCGCCTCCCGACCCCGTGCTGCCACTGGTGTCCTCCGAGCTGTTGAGGGTGTGCAGACTGCGCCGGTTGCAAGCCGTAAACTGGTCCGAAAGCGCGAAGGTGGGAGTCAGCCAGGGAAACCAACCCTCCCTTCGCTCCGAGAGTGAAGGGAAGGTTGACTGCCTTGGATGACCAAACGAGTCGTATTCTCTGCCCAAGATCAAGAACAAGTAAGCCTGATCAAGGCAAGTATGCCTCCTTAATGCGGCATGTTTTCCAATCTGTTGTGTCGCAGGGGGTAGCAAATCAACGGTAAATACTAGTGCAATCAACCTTTTGAATGATTTGTTTAAGTTCCCTGATACATACTTAAATGGAAAATTATGAATATTCTTGGGATTCCACATGCATTACCACTGGAAATCCATATTTAATGCCGAAATAAATTTGCAATGGAAAATTTAGAGAAATAAAAATGCCACAGACATCATGCGTGCCTTATAATCGAGTGGCGCAGCAGAGGAAATTCCCCTGATACCATCCCATTGGCTGATACGTTTTTGCTTTAAAAATTTCATCCTGAAATGGAAAAGGCTACCCTTGATGTGATCGATTGAGAACCTCATATTTTATACATTCGGCGACTATCCAAGAGGATATTCTGTGTCCTCCGTCAAAGTTTCCAGTTGTATTGAAATTGTGCAACTTTTGCGGTTGGGTTGTATTTTGCACACGAATTGCTTGAATAAATAATGGGCAAACATTTCCAGACTGATTTAGGATATTCGGAACTTGGACAGTTTTGGTTATAAGGAAATCTTAAGAAAACCAGAGATGGTTTTGGTCCAATCAGAGGAGAGGAATTGGCCGAGCCGTATCAGAGGCGTGGCCGGCAAGCAACCCGCTGTCGGCTCGTTCCAGACCAGTAATGTTGTCGTCTGCTGCATTGCGCACTCAAATCACGTAAAATATATGCATAACTCACATTGAGCGCAGGCCTCCGCGAGAGTGGCGGGGTCCCACTGGGGGTCATGCCGCCCGTCCCAGTCATCGACGCCGCAGTTGATATTCTATGCCTTTGTACTAGCTCATCTGCCGGAGGATCAGTCCAGAAATGATCTTGGGTCTTTGTTTTTGAATAATCTAGGGCACAGGGTCCAACTGAAAATAAACAGGTTTGAACATCGGTCACAATAAATTCGAATGGCAGGAATCTATGGTTGGAACTGAAATATTTGTTAATAAATTGAACTCTTTCGTTATCAGTGCTCAATAAAAACAGGGGTTAGGATTAACATCATGTTAATGAAACGAATGTCCCTTCACGATCAACAGCACACGTGCACCTTGTGAGTGGCGGCTGGTCATAAGTAAAGGAATTAAAATTGGGGACACGTTTAACCACATAAAAATTCTTGTAACGGAGAACTTTGACGAGGAGTTCTATGAGTTGAATCTTACTCGATGGATCACACCTCCTTTTATTATTATTCTTATATCCTTCCTTCGTTCCTATTATTAAAATCAGAAGTCGTTGTGCAGAGTGACAAAAGTATACTTACATTGGTGGGATAAGTACTGTCCAGGATTAAGCAATACAGGAATCCATGCAGAAATGTTTCTACTCACCTAATAAAGAACTTAATATGGAGCCATAATCAGGGTCTGACACGAGGGCATCCTTCTCGTAATATTTGCTGAAACCAAGAAAAGCTAGAATTAAGGAGGGCACTTTAAAGTTATCTCATCCAATGGTGAATAATGGATCATTGATGGCGAAAGGGGTAAAAATATGAATACTTAGGCGAAAAAGTCTCCATGAATCATGGGGTCAAGAGCATAACAAATAGAGAGAGAAAAAATAAAGTTCTACGATGGAGAATTCATAGCTCGAGGGGAAAAAACTGTCTGCTGGCACTATCCAGAATATCATCACTTCCCAAATCTTTCCTGTTTTTCATTATCAAAACCATTAGCGTTTTTATAAGTATTGCAGATACGGTTTTGGTGGAATAAAAGCAAAAGCTAATAACACAGGCCAACAGTGTTTTTGGTGCCGGAGCTTTTAATGTTGATTTAAAGAACAATTGGGGTGCTGAATCCAATTATGACATTATTTTTTCCTATCAGCTATAGTTTTCAAGATATAGATATGTTGTTACTTACGTAAAAAAATCTTCTACATGATGATATGGGAATATTATATTAATAACACAGGCCAACGGTGGTTTTGGTGCCGGAACTTTTAATGCTGATTTAAAGAACAATTGGGGTGCTGAATCCAATTATGACACTAGTTTTTTCCTATCAGCTATAGTTTTCAAGATATAGATATGTTGTTACTTACGTAAAAAATCTTCTACATGATGATATGGGAATATTATATTAATAACACAGGCCAACGGTGGTTTTGGTTCAGGAGATTTTAATGCTGATTTAAAGAACAATTGGGGTCCTGAATCCAATTATGACACTAGTTTTTTTCCTATCAGCTATAGTTTTCAAGATATAGATATGTTGTTACTTACGTAAAAAAATCTTCTACATGATGATATGGGAATATTATATTAATAATTATCTCATTGGCCTACAATATAGAAATATACATAAAACTTATTGACAGTTTATTGAAAATAAAAGGAACACCGCAAAGTGGTTATAAATTAGTATACTTATAGATTTATTTAACTTTGAAAATTATTTTCCGGAATATATCAAATATTAAAACAACTAATCGTAAGATGTGCTATATCTAAAAAAGTAGAGCAGTTAAATAAAAACGGATTTCATATTTGGATTCAGCTCTACAAATATAGTTTAAATCAACACAAAGATTCCCGGCACCAAAAAAAAATTTTTTTTGTAGGCCTGTGTAATCATCAGCACTAAAAAGGCACAACCCGAGCAGCTGAAGAATTTTATTTACAAGAACTCGTGACTGAATGCACAAAGCAAAGGAGGGAATACTTGTTATTCCTTAGGCATATGACAGACGATATTAATACTAACATTAAAACAAGACGAAAGTATTATGCTCTAAAATACTCACCGATGACAAATGTTTTAAAATTTGCATGACGTGCAGGAATGTATTTCAAGATTGAGTCTGGCTGGTTTGGCAGAAAACATGGTCAGCTGGATGGTATTTTCGTGTTTTTTACTGGACCGAAAATTTCACCCTCACTTCTCTTGTGTCTGGGTACGACAGCTCCCTTTTGGTCTCTTTGCCCGCCCTAGTGGTTCGATTCTTGGGCACGATTATAGCGGAGAAACCACCCTCATTTAAGTCCCCTATTACGTGATCCACGTGCGAGGCAAGAGATTTGTTGTGGAGGGATGCGGGTCACTTGTGATCGCTACACGCAGAACGGACACTCGGCGGTGACGAGCAATCCTAACCACAAAACCATATTGACAGCAGAGCACAAGCAGCACGCAACTGATACGACAGTAACACGGGAATACTTAATACAACCCCAAGCCGAACAGTGAAGTCGCCCTTGGATTCAGTTCCACCGACCATAGACGACCACGCGATTGGCAAGAATCTCTTGGCCGGAGATCTTACCTTGGAATTATTCCACCTACTGTTTTCATATGAATAATCGAATCGAATGACTGGCAACCATATGCTGGCCTTCGTTGGCGGAAATCATGGGAAAATATAGAGGGAGTTATGAATACAGACGGAACTAACCTAGCCTCAAGCACCGTAGTCTCGGCTCCGACAATATCCCCAGTTGCCAAAGTTTAGGGTGCCAGGTTCACTCTCGTTTGCTTTTTTTGGTCGCAGCAGCACGATCGATACAGTAATTAAATTGGTTCAGGCAGCGAGGAAGATTTTGAACCCTTTCCTAGATTCGTGAGTAAATCGGAGCTCCAGTCTGTTGGCTCACTAACCACAGCTCGATGGCGTTTCTATTTATTTTAATGATCGGAAATGGGCAAGGGTCATGCATATTTGTAAATATCCGGACGGATGCGCGATTTTTCGGAAACCACGTCAAAAATATAACCAAAATTACAATGGACATGCAAATTCTATATCCACCCGCCCTTTTTCCTATCACGAACATTCAATAAAAATATCAGTTTTTTAATCCTGAATAAATATTTTATTCATTTAGGATTTTTAATCCTAAGTAAATAAAAGTCCAAATAACCACAGGCCTATCGCGAGAGCACCACAAGAAGCTTGGATAGCTCGGATTCACACAGTTCTCATAAGTTTGCCAGCTAAACACAAGGTCTGTCCCAAAATAATTAAATGATTTATGCAGAAATCCTCGGCGGGAAAGAGGGCAAGGCATCAGCAGGGAGGAGATCTTTGGCAACCGGAGGCAGCACCGTCCCTCACCGCCTTCCTCGTGTGCTACCGAGCACCTTTGGTCGGGTACTTACTAAGTGGGACAACGCTGCCCCAGCCGTCCTGCAACACCGACGCGGCACTTCCAGATTTATTTTTGGTCCCAAGAATAAAAAGGAGCTTGAAAGGTAACCGATTTGGAAAGCTGTAAAATGTCAAAGAGAGCGTGACGGGGTGGCCGAACGAAGTTTCCTTCGACGCCATCCGGGAAAAGTTCGGCGACTGGCGGAGGCGCTGGCATCGGTCTGCCGCCACACAAGGGTTCCGGTATTTTGAAGAAATTTATAAATTTGTACTTTGATCTGCAATATACGTTTCTCCGGATTTACTTTACTTTTTCGGGGACACCCTGACGGTGCTGCTATTACTGATGACATTAATTGGTGACCACTAAGTCATACATTGGAGGCGGACGAAGCAAGGCGAAGAAAAGGGTGGAGGAAACACCCGGGAGCTCCGCGACTCCCCTGACCTGCTGTTCTGCACCAGGTAGTCGATGATCTTGGCGAGCTGCTTCTCGAAGAGGGCGAGTCGTATCCAGAGGTAGCGGGGCGCGGCGTTGGCGGCGGCCGCAGAGATGCCCCCGGGGACGGTCGACGAGGAGGAGAGGCTGGGAACGGAGGTGGAGGTGGAGGAGTTCTTCTTCTGGAGGGGCGGCTTTGGGAGGCGGTTGGTGCTGTCACCGCTCGAGGAAGATCGCCTGCAACGACGGGCAACTGCTGCTAGGAGCGTGGACTGTGGGAGCCTTCTGCCTCCCCGCATTAGCGTGGGGAGGCAGAAGAACCGGGGTCACACGTTGGTTACCCACGGGTAAAAAAATATGGGATTATTAAAATAATGATAAATAATATGAGAAGCGGTAGATTTGGTAAGTTTTATGATTTCTTCTTTCTCGATAAAGTTACTTAATTTCCCTAATTTGAGACTAATAACAACGCAAAAAACTGAATCGATCACCTTTGTCACCAAGAAAAGCGTTCGTTATGTGTGGAGCGGCGATATCAGTGTAATGAATACGCCATACACAGACTCGTGTGTACATGTATCCATATATATATATATATATATATATATATATATATATATATATATATAGGGTTTTATGGAAAAGTTATGGTCATTGATTCATGAGGCAGTTCTCTCTTGGTAGCCCAGGGCAATGCACTCATGGAAACGCAAAATTGGAATGGATTACATTTATTAACCAGGAAAAAGCTCGTGTTTTTTTACGACAATGGTGGCAACAAAACAGTAGTCATATAAATATCTTATATAGGGGGGGACTTGGTAGTCCAGTGGGTAGAGCGCTGGACCCAGGTTCGATTCCTCGTGACGCCTCTGGACATCCTCAGTTTTACCCAAGCTGAATTAGTTTTCGGATACAAGACTGTCTTGGAAAGTGCTGGTACTACAGGGAAAGATAACTGCACCCCCAACCATGATGTGTAAACGTCACACGCCACACGAGGGTTATGATTGGGTAAACTGGTGCCCTCGCCTATCAAACTGATCCTTATGTGTAAGTGAATACTTGTATATGACATATTGGTGTCCTAACACCTCCCACCACACGCCCTTGCGGTGGTGGGAGGTGGGGCATTGGTTAGATGCAGGCAAACACACCGAGGGAGGAGCGAATCCTTCTTCACTTTACGATAATATTAGACGAAAAGGAAATGCCCAAGGGACCGCCATCCATGGCGCCGTTTATCCTTGCAGCCCAATTTGCGGTCGATAGGCCACCGACCCAATGATTCGGAAAATCTTAATTAAGAAATCGAGTTGCCTCGATTTCTCGCGGCTCGTCACTGCCCGATCGCGGCGTTTGTCCGACGACACATGAAATGCGCCACCAACCACGGTCAAGGACTTGATGCGGAGAGAGCAAATCTGCAGCAGAAGTCAACACTTCCCATACAATGGCACCCGAATTTTTTCTTCGGTCAAAGAAATCATCAATTGATTTACAAATCATTGAGGAGTTGATGTTAAATGTGACAGCTCTTTCGATGAGCTAAATAATTCAATTGCCATCTCAATGCATTTCTGTTATTTAATCTCAAAACTGACAATTGTGTATTATTAGAAAATACCGGTTCATACAAAATAGGCTATGGTGCATATGTATGCACCATAGCCGATTTTGTACGTAGCCAATTAGTGTATGAACGTACCAAAAGCGCAGACGACAGAGAGTCTTTGGGAAAAGCGATTAAGTGGAGAGATGGTTGGGGAATGACTCCTGAGGACAACAAGCTGGCGAATTGCCAGTATTCCTTGTCGATTGCTGAACACATTTTAAACGCGAGATTTATGACACAATACGCGCGCTTTAACTCTCTTTTGTTTTAATTCTGCGCATCGAGGACAAAATTCGCGGCAATTCAGGTCAGAATTCGCCTTATCTTGCGCCCCAGAACTTTTTGTTTCTTCTTCCGAAATTTTCTGATGCCGGAATCTTTCTAAAAATATTCACTGCAGTCAGAGAGCATTCGCGCGTCAGGAAGGTGGAGAGTATATTTTCGCACACACAGGAACACGTCCGGGAATGAGATAAAAATCCAATTAAAAATATTTGCACCGCCATTTTTCGTTTTCAAGGACTGAACTGGGTTAAAAGCTGAAAAATACCCGTTTCATTAGCCAGGTTAGGAATTGTGCGCATGGTTCATTTTCAACTAAAGTCGGTTTGATTTTAATAACAATGGAAGATATCGTACGTTTACAACAAATCTTAACTTGTTAAGATGATGGGGCCAGATGATCTAGCGCGGACTAATTAATGCCCTTGGCCAAAAACACACACTGAATATGTGCTGAAATGAAGAAATAATGCGGCCGAACATTTGAATTGTATTGATAAAATGAAAAACTGAAGTTCCATTGCAATAAAACCAAGTAGTTGATGACGCTCTGCAGCAAAACTAATATCAATCACCTTATATCAAATAATGACTAAGTAAGCACGACCAAAAGTGCGCTATGTAGTAATATAACTATTGCCACATCGGAAAAAAAAGGTGGCGGGCCTGATTTGATGGCCACAAAGCTAAGTCTAAAACCATATAAATAAGTCGTCCACCAACGTTAAAGATAGTTTCGCAGATTCCAGAAAGTAGCAGTGAACGCAGGTTAGCCAACGTACCCAATTCCGTGGATCTCGTTGAGATTGGGTTGCATCCCGAGGGCCGCGGCTGTGACATTTTTCGCCACATTCAACAAACTTTTCTGAAATTCGACAGGAATACATATCATAAATACAACTGACGTAAATAATAAAAAGGTGCTCTGTGATCTGCCTACACCTGCGATTCTGTTTGTGGTACAAGTGAGTGCAAGAACTAGGGCGTTCAAGGCAAGTACTTCGGCCGCCGTTGTTCGAACCACAATTCCTGGGTATTCAGCTTTTCAAACGGAGTCTATCCTAAACAGAACTGCTCTCAAATTCCAAAGTTCTCCAATTTCACCCTTTACCATTTATTATTGATTTCAAATAAAAGTAATGTAAATCCTGTTTTTGGCGTGACTTCGGTGGAAAATCTTCATATTGAAATTGAAAAATAACCAACTTGGCTTTTCCACATAGAAAATTTTATTTTCGACCTAGGTTTCGTTATGGTATGACATATTCACGTGTATGGTACAGATGAAGCACCTGAAGATGTTATACCATAAAGAAATCTAAGTCGTTTCTATAATTTTCTATGTGGAAAAGGCAAGTCGGTTATTTTTCAATTTCAATGTAAATTATATGTTTAAAGAGTCACTGCCATTTTAAAGGGGTTTCTCTAATTTTTGCTAACCAAAATATCCGAAGGAAAACATATTTAACGGGGAATAATATAATTCAAATTTAATGCGATGACGTTTCTTTTATTTTCACATGACGATATTGCTCCGTCAAAAATCTCGTTCAAGCATTCTATAAGTATTAGGTTTGAGGAATTGTGGCCACGAAAACTTATGGTTGAAAAACGCTCCGTGGCCAAAATAGCTGCGGTGAGGGACTACATAACAGCATCATAGATGGTGTGCAAATGATGCCGGAACAGACCCAGAGCAAGAGCCTCCCCCCTCCACGTCCGAATCAATGGCAATATTGAACGGGGCACGTGAGCGACTACTTCTACTAAAGGTGGCTTTGGTATCATTCTAATGCTAGTTAACATTCTAACCGTGCTACTTGATCGAGGAAGCAGTACGATTCATTTTAAGTGCATCGGATTCGTCAAAATGCCAAGTTTTTCATCCCTCCGGTCCACAGAAGGCCTATTCGACTGATATATCATCTTCGACAGCCAGACCTCACCCTCGCAATCGATGAAAACTTTCATTTTTCATGCAACCAATGAGACATATTTAATCCTTGGCCAAGCGGAAAAGGGAACTAAAAAATGTCAGGGAGTTTATAACGTCATAGCATTTCATTTCAAATCAATGAAACGACCAACTATTTATAAGTGTCCGATTAACAATTCAAACAAAATATTAGAACCTCATATTCAAGGGAAAAACTATTCAACTGTATGGATTTATCATCAGAAGGATTCAACAAGTGAGACGTGGCGTGATTGGCGAGAATTAACTCGGGTGCACTCTTAATAAACGAATTAAGCGTAATGTCAATGTCAATTAGGAGAACAGCAGCTATAAGAGAATATTGTGATAAGAACATTAGTCCGCGAAATTGGGAAGCGTATTGATTGAAAAGCCTACTGTACGTGTGCGGACGAATGCAACAAGAAACAAAATTTTTCAATATCTGCATGTGATATACTATATAATGAGCATAAATGATTGATGACAGCTTAATCAAATCTGTAGTAAACTGTCACTATTATGGATAAAATGCATGCATTTAATTACATATTTTCTAGAGGTGTACCTTAATAAATAATATGACAGTGGAAAACATTAGAAATCATCACTTATGCTAACAAGAAAACTTTTAGATAGAACAGAATTTAAAACAAATTAAAATATTCTCTTCGAAAAATAAAGAAAATGAAAAAATGACAACAAGGATAAAGCATCTAAATGGTCATGTATGGAGCACAGAGTGAAGAGAACACCATATTCCTTCATATTCTTCCACTTTGTTGGAAGGGAAATTTATCTTTTTTTAGATAGAATTAGATGTATCCCCAACACCTCCCATATAATCCCCAACTTTTTAAAAAATCCCGCGCCTAACGCTTCCCCTTAAACTCTTCCCCTCGCATACCTTTCTCCCCTTCTCCTTCCTCCCAATGCTTCCGTCCTTTGCCTCAGTTCTGTTCCTACTTCCTCTTGAGAAAGGTGGCTGTTCCAACGAAAATTCGAGACCCAGTGATTTCCTCTTTCATGTGTTTCTGTGTTCGTGTCTACTAGTGTTAATTCCATTTACATTATATACTAGTATAGTATATAATGTAAATGTACTAGTATATTATTATTAGGTAATCTACCGGTTAAGGTAGGTTTTTGGATAGACACAACTATCAAATAAACATTTTGTGACTCCCCACCTAGCAAACTAATCTATCAGGTCCCTCTTCATCTCGGTGTACTTCTTTCCTCCCTGCAACCTCGTCCAACATCCCTATCCTGTTCCTACCCTTACCTCGCTTGCCCAACATTCTCCCCTCTATTACCCTCTTCAACATTCCACTACCGCTCAATACGCCTTTCATCCATTTTTCCTGCCTCCATAGGATTTCTCTCAACAAACCCCTCTCCTCCCCCACCATTTCTAGTACTTCTTCATTTGTTTTCCTTTCGGTCCATTTCACCTTCTCCATTCTCCTCCACACCCACATTTCAAAAGCCTCCAATCTACGTCTATCTTTCTGCTTCAGCGACCACGTTTCCGCGCCGTACATAGCTACGCTCCATATCAGAGTTTCTACGAGTCTTGTCTTAACATCCCTACTCAACGTCCCCGTCATCAACTCCCTCCTCCTTGAGAAAGCCTCCTTGCCTAGCGCAATTCTTCTCCTTACGTCCCTACCACTTTGACCGTATTGGTCCAAAACACTTCCGAGATATGTAAACTGCTCTACCTGCTCTATTTTTTCCTCGCCTATTTTAATATTTAGCTTAGCCTTTTTCTTTCTGGAAAATCGCATAACCTTTGTTTTATTAATATTGATTCTCAATTCATATCTATCGCAGTGAACCTCCAATTCACTCAACAATGCTTGCAACCCTTTGGCTGACTGAGCAACTAATGCTTGGTCATCAGCAAACCTAACCGATTTTACGAATCAACCTCCGATTTTCTTTCCCACCTCCAATTCTTCCCATGCTTCTTTAATCATTTCCTCCTCATATACGTTGAACAGCACCGGTGACAATGGACAACCCTGCCTTACACCTCGTCATAACACTGCCCATCCGGACTCTCCGTTCCCCACTCGCACCTGAGCAGTCTGAGGTGTACAGGTTGCGGATCAGTATCCTGACCCTCCAATCCATTCCGGTTTCTGCAATATACTCATTAGTATATATATATATATATTCGAAAAAAGCGTTTTATAGAGTGAATTGGGAAAAACTTCTGAGCATATTGCATCGGGATGAGTATATTGTGTATCGGGATCCCAGTCAAGGTGAATGATTTTTACCCTTGAAACTGTTATATTGAGATAAATCTGGAGACTGATTCATATTGGACAAAGAAATGAGCACGAGGTGAAATTGCCTACTCGATAAACGTAACGGAATCTTCGCAAGGACTAACCCGAGGGTGTCGGGTTCGAATCCTGGATAGGATATGAACACTAAATTACCGTGTAATGGATTTCCCAAGATCGTGGGTATGATGCAATGCGAGATTAGCTGTAGGAGCACCGAGAACGACGATTTAATAGCTGTAATTACCGCTAAAATCGTATTTTAAATTGATTAAACAACTTATTTCTTAAATAATTAACATTTTCCAAAGTAAAAGGATATTATCCGAGCCAACAACAAACATAAAATTGTTTCTATTTCTCAGCTCTCATTTGGTTAACATAACCATTTTTCGGGACGGGAGTCGAATTTGAATTTTGAAAGAGAAGGAATTTGAACTTAGGTGGTGTGCATTCCTTTTGTGAAGACCGCGGACGCGATGGAAAAGAGGTGAAGTGTTTACATTTTTTTTCCAAGCAACAAATATGATTTGAAGTTGGGAAATGGTGTAATTTGAAAAGGATGATGTGAGTATTTTTGAAAAAAGAAATACGTGGACTCACTGGACCAAATATCTGCCAATGGAAGGTTGCTTTGAATTTCAATGGCGCGCAGAGTAATTTATAAAGCTATAATCAATAATACACTTTACCACAATGCTATTCGTGGAAGAGGAAATGAATAAGAAGGAGCAATAGATGAAATCTGGAGAATCACGATGGCTTCCCTTCGTTTCACTACGAGCGATCGCATTACTGGTTGAAGACGGAAAGAATAACTCATGTCCCACACACGAGCAAAGAAATGAACATCGGTGATCTCTCCGGCGGCGAGTACGGCACTCACGGTTCAGACTGGAGCTTGGGATCTCTTTTCACCAGAGTTGGTCAACCCGACACCGGGTCAATAAAAGGGCAGGAAGGGCAAGATTGAGGGTGACCAGCTTCCACGCGTCCGCAGTTAACCCAGAAGGATTGCCCTGCCGTTGGAAATAGATGATTTTGAATCTGCACCCACCCACGCCAATGATTCAGTTTCGACTCCACGAATGGATTTGGAGAAATCTCCATTGATTTTTTGGGGCTTTTTCCGGAGTGGAGCAGCAGTTAATGCCACATCGCCGGATTGGAAATCAAACACTGCTCATGGCTTTCGCTAACGAAATTCTGCAGCACATTTTAATCCTCTCCATCATAGTTCCTCAAGTTATCTTCCTTGTTACGTGTGACGTAACGATATCATAATACCATTGTGCAAGGCTTAAAAAAACGCGGAGAAATGTTACGCCGGGTAATATCGGTCAGTTGGACAAGAGTGAATCGCCATGGAACAGCAAGTCTGATAAGAATGAATGAGTACCTATTATTTTTCGCATAAACAGTGCCAGATTAAAGAATTAGAAAATATTACAACTGCAAGTACTTTATCACTGCACGTATATGCCTAGCAAAAAATCGAACAGTATACGAGGAAATGGATTAAAATGGGACTTAAAGCCATTGAATTAGGAATGCGAGATCATCACCATTATTCATGCTAATACTGTCAATTAGTGCGCAACTAATTTTCCATTTACAGGCCCTAAATATGGAGCCCTGCGGCTCTTTGAAGCGTATTGGCCATATAGTATTTTATTTTATTAGGTAATCTACCGGTTAAGGTAGGTTTTTGGATGGACACAACTATCAAATAAACATTTTGTAACTCCCCACCTATCAAACTAATCTATATCAGGTCCCTCTTCATCTCGGTGTACTTCTTTCCTCCCTTCATCCCGTCCAACATCCCTATCCTGTTCCTACCCTTACCACGCTTGCCCAACATTCTCCCCTCTATTACCCTCTTCAACATTCCACTACCGCTCAATACGCCTTTCATCCATTTTTCCTGCCTCCATAGGATTTCTCTCAACAAACCCCTCTCCTCCCCCACCATTTCTAGTACTTCCTCATTTGTTTTCCTTTCGGTCCATTTCACCTTCTCCATTCTTCTCCACACCCACATTTCAAAAGCCTCCAATCTACGTCTATCCTCCTGCTTCAGCGACCACGTTTCCGCGCCGTACATAGCTACGCTCCATATCAGAGTTTTTACGAGTCTTGTCTTAACATCCCTACTCAACGTCCCCGTCATCAACTCCCTCCTCTTTGAGAAAGCCTCCTTGCCTAGCGCAATTCTTCTCCTTACGTCCCTACCACTTTGACCGTGTTGGTCCAAAACACTTCCGAGATATGCAAACCGCTCTACCTGCTCTATTCTTTCCCCGCCTATTTTAATATTTAGCTTAGCCTTTTTCTTTCTAGAAAATCGCATAACCTTTGTTTTATTAATATTGATTCTCAGGCCATATAGTATGCATTATTTATTCAACTATGATACGGGTCTTGTTACATTTCCCAAGAAGCGTGGCTTGGGAAGACGACTATGTTTTGCGAGAAATGAGAAGTAGCATGGGAGCACAAGAAACCTGCACGACATACCCGACATTTTTCCGGTAAATTGACCGATTTCATTCTCCAGGGCCCCGGAATCGCAGCTGTGCAATTGACGAATTTCATTTCAATTCGAAAACATATTACAGAGGGATTACGGTACACGTGTGATGAAATATTAATGGAATGGAGTACGGATCACATTTTCGGGTAATTAAACTGGGGTTTGTATTCATTAAAGGTCGGCCATTCACCACATAAATAAATGGTGAAGGGGCGGTTTGAAAATTTGTCACATTTGTTTGACTGGGACCAAATGGCTATAATTCTTGAGTAGAACGATGAGAGAACCACTCCATTTCCCCCGCTGACCTCCCCTTACACTGAAATATAATAATTTCAAATCATCATTTAGTTGTTATCAAAATAATTGATGATACATACACATGGATGGGCATTATCGTCATCTTTCGGGAATTTTGTGGACCGCAACGTGAGAAGCTTTGTCTCGGACATCTCGGCAAGTTGTGTCATTCGGTGGAAAACATTGGCCGGTCAAATTGGGAAATGGCCATGGATCGGTCACTGATTGATGTACATCTGGATCTTTCGGCAGATCCTCAAAAGGCGGGCGAGGAAAACGGAAATGGGCGACGCAACCACACGCACCAGGATAACGCACGTGCTGCATAATCCACAGGATCTCAGCCTGAATTTTCACCAAGACTCCCGATCCCTTTCAAACTTAAAGAGTCTCATTCATGTTCCAGTTCAAATTCCTGTTACAACTTATAATTTTGAGTAGAGTTTTGCCTCATGTTCATACCTTAATATACACGAATGCATATTTTCAACAAACCGAATGAGGCCGCAAATATAGCTGCGACATAACTCAAGACGTGAAGATTTGTTTCCAACTGAATTCTTCCATCAAGAATTCTAATCTTCCTTCCCTCTTGGCAAATTAAAAAAAATCCCTGCTTTTTTGTGATTAGGTCATTGAGTCATGCAATTTCATGTGCAAACAAACCAACATGGCATGATCGTCGTTGGTACTTTAGCTATAAATACTAAAGAACTTTACCAAACAGAAAAAAAGCGAAAGAATCTCAGAGCAGTTAGTCATTTTCTATCTCTGTCGAGTTTTGACCCAAACATAACATATTATAGCCATGGAAAACAATTTTATAATGCATTTGTGTCAGAATATATTAAATTAACGCATATAAAATAGTCTTTTTGTTTAGATTTTTAGTTAATTCATCTGAAATTAGCATTTTCACAGCTGTCGATGAGTACAAAGTAATTCAATGGAGTAAGTGCGAAATGGACATCGAAACCATGCAAAAGTTCGAATTTGTCCTTCAATGCGTGCACATTGGTGATTCGGTCCACTCGGTGCAGGACGGAGCAAGGAGTTGTGGTGAGTTAGCTGCGGTGGTGTCAACTCATGATAAGATTCAATTTGAATTTTTGACTCACCAATCAGCAATCATATGCCATGAGAGGCAAGCAGCATTGGAATAAAAGAAAATGATATCTCATGCTTAAAGACTCAATATTCTCAGATTTGAAAATAAATTAATTGGTGCTGATGAAGCTTTGTTTCCATCCACCATGCAATCACATGCAATTGCACATTGTCTTTGAAGTGGAAGGGACATGTTTTAAAAAATGTTCCATTTTTAAAAAGGTTTTATTGGAATATCACAGTGAAAAAATTAATAAAAAATGAGGAAATGTGAAAAGATAAAATACCATTTCCAAAGGTAGTAACATTAAACGGTTCAATTTGTTGACATCTAAAACATATATAGGTAAAAATTACTTTTTTCCATGAGCTAGGAATTAAAAAGTAAAACGGTCGATGATTATTAATGTCAAATTTAAATAGTGTATTTCATCGAAGATGGCACAAATGATGTAAAATATGCGTTTTAATTGGCCATTTAATATACTCTTATTAGCAACTGGCGAGATTCTTAGTTGTTTCTCGCAAAAGAAGGCAAGTACAAGGACATAACAAATCTAGTGTTTGAAATCGCCCGACTTGCTATAGGAGACATCAGATGTGCTAAGAAACTGCTATGTTGTTCAAGTTTTCTCCCCAACCCTTTTTAATTTTTCATTTACATATCGCTCCATGAGAAAAATTTTCCACCGCCTAACAAAGAAAATTATATTTCAACATAATGTTTTATCAGAAGATAATCCATCGTCTCCTCACTTTTCTTAGATTGGGCGGTGGCTTCCAACGCCGAAAGGATAGCCCACCTGTTAGGATCGGCGTTCTCTATCTCGAGGACCCTCTGGGATATGGCGGCTGCTGGTTCGAAGGTCTTGGCCACTTTGTGAAGCAGCGCGGTCGTTGAGCTGCTCTTGAAAAGGCCAAGGGCTCTTCGGCGAAGTCCTTGGGAGAGGCACGCCTCCACGGCGGCTGTGAACAAATGAAAGTGCGAGTTACGCAAAACGAAGAAGAACGGTGAATTTCGTCATGATAAACACACACAATTAAAAAGAGCTAGATGGAGATGAATCAAATGCAAAACAAGACAAAGGTTGGACGGGTTTTGCGACTCACTTTACCCGGCGAAATAGGGTTTTATGCTCAAACCGTCAGTTAGTAGCCTGAAAGAATAGTAAGGTACTGAGTATGATCGACAAGTCACGATAGTCAGTAGAAGAGAAGTATATTAAACAGTATAAGCATTAGTTAAGGGACTCAAATACGTATGTAGACGCTACGGACCGAAAAAGAGAGACATGCTAACGCTTCAGATATTACGCATAGAATAAATACACATGTACCTTTGGCATTAATGAGTGGATTACAAGAAAGAATATTCAAATTTTGGTTAGGCTAAATATTTCGGGTAAATCTGTCAAAGGATTCACTTTCGATCAGTTGAAATTTTAATAAGCCGGTCAGGGTATTTCGGAAATGCATCACAAAAAATAAAATGTTTCGTCCCTCTTCAAAAGTGATCGATCCTGCTAGAAGGGATTTCTTCGAATAGTTAGTCGATGAAACATTTCCTTCTTTATGCAGGATAAGTGCGAATGGACTGACGGAACAGGTCTGTCATTCCACATGCGACGAATTCTACTTGTGTACCGTGGTAAATATTTTGTACGCTCCGAACAGAGAGTATAAACTGGCGTGTGCACTTAAGGATGGATTATGTTAGTTCAAGAATGTAACTAGAGAAGAATATTTACATCGATGATCTAGCATATATTCTCTATTCTTTACGATGGCGCGGCTCAATTTGACTGCAGTCCGTATAACCATTACACTTGGCGTTGCAATAAGTTTTTCGTGCATACAACTAGGATCGGGATGACACGAAATACATTCCCTCCTAGAGGGCGGGTTCAAAACTACTGTCAGTCGTTGAGTGCAGCACCTACCGAATGAAAGTCATTAATTTTTGAGCCAGTTAATGTATAAGTTTGATTTAACGCCGATGAAGTAATATGTCCCTCAAATACTTAGAAAAGAAGCATTATAATGGTTGACATTGAAGCAACCTGTTCAACATTCGACATTATTTCTCTAATTACGGTTATGCGATACTGCATGATCCACCGTTTAGTTATAGATCCCCGTAACTCAGAATCTGTGAATAAAAAGAGTACATAAAGAGACTACAGATAAGTGTGGTAATTATTATTAAGCAATCGAAAAATCCTATCGCTTTTAATTACTCAAATAAATTAACATTAGATTTTAGCTCGGCGAGTAAAAATTATGCAGATTTCATTTTTGGAAAACATGCCGTGAAAAATTTATAATAATGTGCGATGCGTAGAATTCGGCAATAAAAAAAGCTTGATCTTGATTTCGTACAATAAAGAAACAAACTTTAAAAAACTACTGTAAAGTGACACCAAACATAACATTCAAGATTATCTGGTTTCAAGGTTATCCCACCAAAATGAACCAGGCCTCCATCAGAGAGGAATAACTAGTGGCAGAAGCTGGGAAGGATTAGATGTGTATCAGGAGTGATCGTCAATAAGAAGACTGATGCATTTTCAAATCAAATTATTCGTGTGATTGAAAACAAGTTTTTTTGACCACACGATATTTTTATTGGACCTCATCTTTTTAATATCGAATATTCTTTACCCAAAGATATCCCCAACATTTCTTTATTTCCGAATTTATATCTATTGATTTTCTCCCATGGACTACAACCTTGTCGTGTCGTGGTGGAAGGGCTTGTGCGTTCCGGTGACCCCTAGAGCTGTGCTGGCGGGAGTAATAATAATTGCTCCTGGTAGGGTCATCCATGCCAGATAGGTCGAAGGTTAGGAGCCAGACGAAAGGTAGTCCACGCAGCGTCTGTTACTCAGTGAGTCGGCTGCAAAGGCGTCTGACCCCAGTGGGGCGCCATTAAGTGATGGTGTCACGTTAAAAACACTATTGAGGAAGGCAACGGGAAACCACCTCAATTATTATTCCCGAGGATATAATGATGTACATTATGGAGAGTATGAGACCCGGCAGCTACAGGACTCGACCCAATCGGCCGTGTGTCGAGCCCGGCAGCGGGGGAGGCAAGGCTTCCGCGGTCGTCAACCCACGAAACCCTTCCAAAGGAAGACAGACAGCAGCAGGTCAGACCCCGAAGAAGAAGACCAAATTACTTGGAATGTTAGGACAGTATTGAGGACAGGAAAATTAGAGAATATTAAGCAAGAGATGGAAAGAGGAAATATAGATATTGTAGTAATTCGTTGTCTCGGGCGTGACTTCATGGAGTCGACTTAACATAATGAAAAGAGAAATTTTATACCTCCAAACTGGCTACCCGGAAAAATTAATAGACAAACTTTATAAGAGGAAAATGTCCAAGTTAGCCAGAAACTGTATTTATGGGTCTATACCTAGCGATACATCAAATGCTCAATGGAGAAGATTTCTCTATTTAGGCCCATTATCCATGAAGGCATGCAGAAAAATCCCCAAAGACAAAATAAGACTAGCGTTTTATAACAAACAGTGCATGAGGAATTTAATTTCTCATACCAAAGACAGAATTCCTACAAGTGAGAAAAGTGGCGTGTATAAATTAAATTGTCAATGTGGAGCAGGATACATCGGCCAGACTGGGAGAAAGTTTAAAGAAAGGATCAAGAAACACCAATCGTGCGTCAAAAATAAGGACTCGGCGTCTCTCTTTGCCAAACATCTACTGGACGAGAGTCATCTGTGTGATTTTGTGCCAGAGTTCCTGCATATTGAGAGGAAAGGACAGAGGCTTGACGCGGTGGAGCAATATGAAATTTTGAAATGTGTTCAAAATAAGGTTAACATTGTTAACGAAATTTTGTACCCTTCCCACTCCCCCCTTCTAGACCTTCCTTCCTTACACACCTAATGATTCTTCACTTACCTTACCTCCCCTACCGGCTCTTAATACAGCGTTTTTACGTATACTCGGGATTTCCCCTCTCCCTCCTGACCCACGCGTCCCCTACACCACCACCCCCTTCCTTAGATAACAGAGTTCCTAATCCTTTCCGTTCTTCTAGTCCCTATGCCCTCAGGCCCCATTACCATCTCTGGGCCAAACCCCCCCTCCCCTGGGGTTTCCCCTCTTCCACCCCCTAACCCTCTCCTCAGACCAGGGAGTTGTCTCTCTCTTCTCGCCTTTCCCCCCTCCCCTTCCCCCCCTCCCCGATCTCTCCCCCTCTTTCCCCCCCAATTTTGTGTAACTATATATTCTCTGCTTTCTTTGCAAAAAGTACCTGATGATGACGTGTCACGTCGAAACCTGGGTCGTCCGTCTAATAAATCTATGTGGAATTATAAAGTTTCTCTTTTCATTATAAAGATATTGTAGGTTTATGCGAGGTGAGATGAAAGGATAGCGGGGATTACTGGAGTGATAATTATAGAATAATATACAGAGATGGACACGAGAGCCAATGAGGGGTTGCCGTAATATTAAATAAAGAGATAGGAAGAAGCATAGTCCTCATAGAATATGTAACGCATAGAATATTATTGGTAGAGATAAAAGGGAAACCACCTCAATTATTATTCTCAAGAATGTAATGATGGGAAATATAGAGAATATAAGTCCTGGCACCCTCCCATGGACTACAACCTTGTCGTGGTGGAAGGGCTTGTGTGTTCCGATGACCCCTAGAGCTGTGCTGGCGGGAGTAATAATAATTACTCCTGGAAGGGTCACCCATGCCAGATAGGTCGAAGGTTAGGAGCCAGACGAAAGGTAGTCCACGCAGCGTCTGTTCCTCAGTGAGGCGGCTGCAATGGCGTCTGACCCCAGTGGGGCGGCCATTAAGTGATGGTGTCATGTTAAAAACACTATTGAGGAAGGCAACGGGAAACCACCTCAATTATGATTCCCAAGAATATAATGATGGGCACTATAGATAATATGAGTCCTGGCAACTACGGGACTCGGCCCAAGAAGCGTTGTGCCCGGCAGCGGGAGAGGCAAGGCTTCCGCGGTCGTCATCCCACGAAACCCTTGCAGGGAAGAAATAACTGCAGCAGGACAAAAGACTCAGAAGAAGACGAAAGTAGTCAGAATAGGAACCTGGAACGTCAGGACAATGTTGAAGAGAGGCAAATTAGAAAATATTAAGCGAGAGATGGAAAGAGGTAATATAGATGTTTTAGGTCCCTGCGAGGTGAGATGGAAGGATAGCGGGGATTACTGGAGTGACAATTATAGAGTGATATACAGCGGCGGGGACGAGAGCCAAAGAGGGGTTGGCGTAATTTTAAATAAAGGGGTAGGAAGAAGCGTAGTCAACATAGAGCAAGCGACAGATACAATTTTACTCGTAGAGATTAAAGCAGAGCCGAAGAACTTGGTCATTGTGCAGGTATACATGCCACCGAGCAACCACAAGGAGGAAGAAGTCGATAGGATGTATGATGAGTTAGATGATATCATCGCGAGTGTTCCTGCAGGGAAATATTTGATAGTGATGGGGGATTGAAATGCGACGGTAGGCGAAGGAAGAGATGGTGGTGAGGTGGGGGACTATGGGTTAGGCACGAGGAATGAACGCGGGGAGAAAGCAATTTAATTCTGCAGGAGTCAGGGGATAGTCATCACTTTATGCAGGAGACAGGGTTTAAGCACCACAAAAGGCGTAGGTATACATGGAAAATGCCAGGTGACTCAGAAAGGTATCAGTTAGATTATATTATGGTTAGGCACAGGTTTAGGAACAGTGTGATAAATTCGCACAGTTTCCCAGGAGCGGATGCGGACTCTGACCACAATTTAGTTGTTATGAAATGTAACGTCCGTTTCAAGAAGATAAGGCAAGGGCGGCGGGTTAGGAAATGGAACGTAGAAGCATTAGATGGATTAACGATGAAGGAGTATCAGCAGGCTGTAGAGAAAATAATGGATGACGGTAAAGAACTGAGTACAATCGAAGAAAAATGGGAATGTATCAAGAAAGGGATATTGGAAACCGCTAAAGACACTATAGGAACCATTAACGGGAAAAGAATAAGGAAACCATGGGTCACGGATGAGATGATTGCAAAGATGGATGAGAGAAGAAGATGGAAGAATGTAAACACAGAGTTAGGCAAAATGAAGTACAAAGAGTTAAACAACAAATTGAGAGGGGCCACAAATAAAGCAAAAGAAGAATAGTGGAAAACGCAATGCGAGGATATGGAAAGTTTACAGAAGAAGGGTGAAATTGGTGCTATATACAGCAAGGTTAAGTTATTATCGGGAAGTAAGAAGGCAAGATCTGTGCTAACAGTTAAAGATAAATGGGGTAAGATAATAGTTGAACCAGGAAAAATCCAAGAGAGATGGAAGGAGTATACAGAAACACTGTATGGTAAAGAACTTAGGCCGACAAGGTTAGACATAGAAAAGGAACATGACGTACAAGAAGATAGTTTAGGTCCAGGCATACTCGACGATGAAATAGAAAGGGCATTAAAGGAGATGAAAGCAAATAAGGCTGAGGGGGTGGACAATATTCCTGTAGAAATGTTGAAATGTTTAGGAAAAGGCGGGAAGAAGGCCATATATGGACTGATTCGTAGTATCTATGAGGAAGAAATCTGGCCGGAAGATTTTGTGAGATCGGTGTTAGTTCCTATTCCAAAAAAGGCAAAGGCTTCGTCATGTGAGGATTACAGAACAATAAGTTTGATATCCCACGCAGCTAAAGTTATTCTCAGGATCATCAACAAAAGGATAGAGAGTAAGGCAAATGATTACTTAGGGGATGATCAGTTTGGGTTCAGGAAAGGAAGAGGTACGCGTGATGCCATTGCAGTAATGAGATCACTAGTCGAGAGGAATATAGAATACAATCAGGACGTTTTTGCCTGTTTTGTAGATTTCGAAAAAGCGTTTGATAGAGTGAATTGGGAAAAATTAATGCGTCTATTGCAGAAAATAGGAATGGATTGGAGGGACAGGAGACTGATCCGCAACCTGTACATGTCTCAGACTGCCCAGGTGCGATTGGGGAACGGAGAGTCCGGATGGGCAGTGTTAGGAAGAGGTGTAAGGCAGGGTTGCCCATTGTCACCGGTACTGTTCAACGTATATGTACAGGAAATGATTAAAGAGGCATGGGAAGAACTGGAGGTAGGAATGAAAGTCGGAGGGGAATTCGTAAAATCGGTTAGGTTTGCTGATGACCAAGCATTAGTTGCTCAGTCAGCCAAGGGGTTGTAAGCATTGCTGAGTGAATTGGAGGTTCAGTGCGATAAATATGGGATGAGAATCAATATTAATAAAACAAAGGTTATGCGATTTTCCAGAAAGAAAAAGGCTAAGCTTAATATTAAAATAGGCGGGGAAAAAATAGAGCAAGTAGAATAGTTTACATATCTCGGATGTGTTTTGGGCCAACACGGTCAAAGTGGTAAGGACGTAAGGAGAAGATTTGCGCTAGGCTAGGAGGCTTTCTCAAGGAGGATTGAGTTGATGACGGGGACGTTGAGTAGGGATGTTAAGACAAGACTCGTAAAAACTCTGATATGGAGCGTAGTTATGTACGGCGCGGAAACGTGGTCGCTGAAGCAGGAGGATAGACGTAGATTGGAGGCTTTTGAAATGTGGGTGTGGAGGAGAATGGAGAAGGTGAAATGGACCGAAAGGAAAACAAATGAAGAAGTACTAGAAATGGTGGGGGAGGAGAGGGGTTTGTTGAGAGAAATCCTATGGAGGCAGGAAAAATGGATGAAAGGCGTATTGAGCGGTAGTGGAATGTTGAAGAGGGTAATAGAGGGGAGAATGTTGGGCAAGCGAGGTAAGGGTAGAAACAGGATAGGGATGTTGGACGGGATGAAGAGAGGAAAGAAGTACACCGAGATGAAGAGGCACCTGATATAGATTAGTTTGCTAGGTGGGGAATCACAAAATGTTTATTTGATAGTTGTGTCCATCCAAAAACCTACCTTAACCGGTAGATTACCTAATAATAATAAGTCCTGGCAATTTCGGGACTCGGACCAAGGGGTCGTGTGTCGTGCCTGGCAGCGGGGGAGCCAAGTCCTCCGCGATCGTCATCCCACGAAACCTTTGCAGGGGAAAAATAACGGCAGCAGAACGTAACCTTAACTTGGTCATTATTCAGGTGTACATGCCACCGGGCAACCGTATGGAGGAATAAGTCGATAGGATGTAGGTGGGGAACTATGATGAATAAGAATGGGACTATGAATGATTAAGAAGGCTTGGGAAGAGCTGGAAGTGGGAGTGAGAGTTCGTAAAAGCAGTTACGTTTGCTGGTGACCAGGATTTGGTTTCTCAGTCAGCCAAGGGGTTGCAAGCATTGCTGAGTGAATTCGAGTTTCACTACCATAGATATGGGATGATAATCAATATTAATGAAACAAAGGTTGTGCGATTTTCCAGAAAGAAAAAGGCTAAGATTAATATAAAAATAGGCGGGAAAAAAAACGAGCATGTAGAGCAGTTTACATATCTCCGAAGTGTTTTCGACCAACACGGTCAAAGTAGCAGGGACGTAAGGAGAAGAATTGCTCTTGGAAAAGAGGCTTTCACAAGGAGGAGGGAGCTGATCACGAGGACGTTGTGTAGGGAGGTTAAAAAAAGACTCGTAAAAACTGGAACGTGGTCACTGAAGCAGGGTGATAGACGCAGATTGGAGGCTTTTGAAATATAGGTGTGGAGAAGAATGGAGATGGTGCAATGGACCGAGAGGAAAACAAATGAGTAAGTACTGGAGATGGTTGGTGAGGAGAGGGGTTTGTTGAGAGGATCCTATTAATTAGTTGAGAGGAAATCCTATGGAGGCAGGAAAAATGGATGAAAGGCGTATTGAGCGGTAGTGAAATGTTGAAGTAGGTAATAGAGGAGAGAATGTTGGGCAAACGAGGAAAGGGCAGGAACAGGATAGGGATGTTGGACGGGATGAAGGGAGGAAAGAAGTACACAGAGATGAAGAGGGTTCTGATGAAAAGTAGGTTGCTGGATTGGGTTTTGTTTGGAGTTACGAAATATTTATTTGATAGTTGTGTCCATCCAAAAACCTATCCTATTTTTACACAGGGTCGCACCCTAAAGTGGTAAAACTGATTTTCTCTGGCGCGAACGGAGCGGTGGAGGGGGGTCTGCATGGCAGGGTAAGGTGGAGGGGGCTCTTAGCAACAGACCGACACCAACATCAGTCGCCTGTGGGCCACTTAATTTACCTTTAAGTTTCCTCGGTGGTGTAATGGTAACACATCCGCCCGGCAAGTGGAAGATCCGGTGTTCAAATCCCGGTCAAGGAAACATTTTTACTTTCGTGATCTGCTCAAAAACCGCCTTCCCCACATGTCCTGTGTTCGCCTTTTATGTGTTTTCCTATCCCCTTTCCTTATACCTATTTCTATGTTTGAATGAATATTTGTGCGCCGTATGGCGGGACTTCGTATTTGAATATGTATCTGGCCAATGTGGCTCATCTCTTCTTCTGGCTATGCGTGCCACAAAACGTACTGTTCCTATTCTATATGATACTATATGCTTTCTAACCAACTGTTCCCTCTTCTTGTGTGTATTGTCTATTTCTCCTTTGGTGGGTGGAAAAGCTCCCTAAAGCCTTCCTTTGGCAAATGATTCGGAGCACTTGGGCGTCTTAAAACATCGCAGATCTCAAGGTAAATTAAGTTTCCTCGGTGGTGTTATGGTAGCTCATCCGCTCGGCAAGTGGAAGATCCGGTATTCAAATCCTGGTCAAGGAAACATTTTTACTTTAGTGATCTGCTCAAAAACCGCCTTCCCCACATGTCCTGTGTTCGCCTTTTATGTGTTTTCCTATCCCCTTTCCTTATACCTATTTCTATGTTTGAATGAATATATATATATATTTATTATATAAATATATATATTTATATATATTTATATAATATATATATATATATTTATTTTTGATTTCTTCGAAGTAACACGGAGTGTTGAATAAAAACCTTAGACAGCAACACAATATGAGAGCACATAAAAGGAACACTCACACCTAATATCTTGATAAGTTCGACGGCTCCGTCTTCTTCGGAAGACTAGTTAGGACTGAGTTATATGGATATGTGGGACAGAGAGAGAAAGGGACGAGGGAGGGGGGGAAAACAGGTGGTGGGGGAGGGGTGAAAGATATATATATATATATGTATATATATATCTAATGATTATGACATCCAATTGTTTAATCCCACGTCGATTGGCAAATATTAGACATCTTCAGTTAGTGTCCTTTCACCAGACGACATATCATAATGGTTAAAGAAGCCACCATGAACTAGGTTTACCTTTCCTTGTCAATAAAAATTAAAAATTTTGCCTAACACAGCACAAGATATGCAGGCAAGGAATACGAAAGATTAGGCCGGTGCGTTGTGAAAAGTGAGAAAAAATTCTGAGGTTACTTTTTATAGATTTGACAATAAGTGAAAATGCAAGAGAGACAATTGCTTTCGAGGGTGCCTCGGAAGCCAAAAATATTTCACGGCGAACTAATCCTTTGAGACCTGGTAGACGTTATGGCATTATACATGGCTTCCGCTCTCATTTTGTACCACCACACAATACGCACAGCTTAGCTGGTGTAAACGAGGAAGCTTAATCCAGATTCCGCAGCATCCTCTGGAACCAAAAATAGCCGAAGAGAAGTTACATCGCCCATGAGCACGAGCCTATCGAAAACACGGGTTGCGTATTCCAGGCACGCCGTTAGTTAACGTCGTCTGCAGAGGTAAGCCTGACGTCAAATGCCCCCGGGAGGTGGTGCGCCCGCGTGGGCGTCTCCGAAGCAAAGTAGGAGCAATGCTATGATGGAGTTCAATCAACAAACAGAAATAAAACATATTCCGCAGAGAAAAAGGTTCAAATATATAAATAAAACAACTATTTGGAATGGGAAGTAAAATTAGAATTCAAACAAAATATTCTGATGACCGCACGGAGAGAGCGGATAATTAGTGGTGTGGCCATTTTAAGTGATTGCAACCAACGTTTTAAATACAAGTGCGGGTGTTTTGAATGCAAGAGGGAGTCGTCAAAGAGCCGACTCGAAATACGGCTCGGCCGCATATCTCTCGCAGATCGGCATCGGCCTCTGGAATTGGCAGGGGAACGAGTGCTATCTCGTGGTCGAAACATGCTCTGCTGCATAAAGATAAACCCACGCCGTTTGGAACTCTCATCACGCTCCCTGGATAGCATCCCGGCAAACAAAAGGTCCGTGGTTCAATTTCCGGCGGAAAAAACCTTTTTTATAAATCCTTCCTCTCGAGTATTCGGTTCGCTCTTTGTGAGTCCTTCACCGTTCCTTCTTCACTGCCATCCAATCCCATGAGTCCTCGCAATATTATTTAAATGAATTATGCTAGTAATTGCATCGATAAAAACATAAATCACAAGCCAAAATACTGATATATCATTTTTTTTAATTAGCCAAAGTAAAATTTTCCTCTCAGTGTCACTCAATTCTACAGAGAATCCAATGAGTAAGAGGAACGTTTCTAAGACTGAGCGCCCCAATGTTCTCTTCTGATTTTTCACTACTCATTGGACGAAACTCATCGTCTCCCCGTGAAGCATTGCATTTTTGGATGCACTAGAGCAGGAAATCACTGCGGTCATATAATTTTTAAGAAAACTATGAGACACTCCCAAAATTTGAGGTCATCTGATCTTTAGCCGCCAAAGTAAAGGAATACAGCAATGTCAACTACATATCAGGTAAAATATGAAGTTCAAACAAATACCGGGTGACTAATTAACATTGATGAGGCATTTAGAACTTTTTAAGTTAATGACAGGATTTAACTACTTTACAATATGGCCACTCAAAATCATAATAAGGCAATTAAAAACACATGCAACATGGCGCTACCTGTGACTGTAATTTGTCTAACAGTTCAGGTGCGTCCAAAGTTTAACCATAAAGGTGTGATGAATAAAATCGATTGTGATCAATAGTGCGATGTGTGATGAATGCAATCGATTTTCTAAATAGTACACGTTATTAACTTCAGAAGTTATTTTACAACAGTAACCTCTTGCATGCTTCCTTAAAAGTTAATAAACAATTCAGGTCAGCACATAACGTCAAAATTCTATCAGAGGTTAGTTAGCCATTTGAGTGACTACGATGAAACCATATCGGAAGCTACTATAAAGCAAGGGTAATATATGGTGCAGTTCACCTGCATTGCCCGTGGATGCGACCTATATTACAGTTTCTGTTTCACCTGCGACCCAGTAGGCACGTCGCGGGGCGCAAGTGTCACCGGAGTGAGAAAGCAAAAGGAAATTACTGCCGTGTGCCGTGGCGGCGGGATTCATCACAAAAAGTGAACTCGAACTCCTTAGCCTAACCAAATAGATCGCTAATCTAGCCGGAGTTTGCAGCTGGGCCACTGACAGTCGGCAATATTCCAGCAGAGAAAGTTTCCACTCGGCGAAGCGAGAAACGTCAGAAAAAACGGGAATGCCTTGGGCAAGTTCCTCATGTGAGCTTTGAGCCAATAGCAGCGAGCTTTTGACCTTCAGCGTCCTGGCGAAGGTTTTCCGCTTCCTTTCCAAGTGATGCAAAGTTTACTTTTTTATGTGCATCAGCTGATTGATAAACTTCGAGGAAACAGATGATTCGCAAATAATAGGATGGCGCAATATGATATATCATTATCTAGCAAGGAGACAAAGGTGTGCAGCTACGGAGAGAGCACAGCATTCAAAAGAATAATAATGGATCCAAAAACCTACATTCACCGGTAGATTACCTAATTATTATTATTAATAAAATGTACATGTGCAAATAGACAAATGTCAGGTGGCACACAAGTCCCAAGTGTTACAATAAAGTTGGCTTGGAAAAATAACATGGTTTCTGAAACACAATCAATATCACAAAAGATAATAAATAAAATCAGTCAGAAAAAAATACTCTTTAAGGAAATTTCCAAACACCAATCTGTAGTACATGCAAAAAAAAGAAAATCCAAATTTCATTAACATTTGTTTCCCAATCTACAAGAAAAAAAATTAAGCTGTTACATTTAATTTTATACAACACATCAATCAAATGATTACAGAAGTTGTTTACATCTTTTCTTAAAAGTTTGGACTCTGTTTGGAAAGGGCTTAAAACCTTTTGCAGGTAAATTTTTCCAATCAACAATTGTTTTATTTAGAAAAGAAAATTTTTTTTGTTCGCTCTTTGTGCCCGACATTTTACCTTAAAATTGTGGTCATTTCTCCCTATAAAATTCGGGTTCCCCGCCTCTTTCCTTAGATCTGCCCAAGCCTTCTCCCCATTCAGAATGCGGAACATTCCACAAAGTCTGCTTACTTTCCTTCTAGTTTGTAAAGGATCCCAGCCCAACGTTTTTAGCATGTCAGACACACTATCCATCCTCCTATGCTTCCCCAGTACATATCGGGCAGCCTTTCTTTGCACCTTTTCTAGTTTTTTGATTTGTTCTTCTTCATGAGGGTCTCATACTAAAGATGCGTACTCCAAAGTTGGTCTTACCAGGGTCTGATACGCCTTCTCCTTAGTTGCTTTAACGCTCCCTTTGAGGTTTCTCATCACCCAATGAAGAGTTTTCAAAGCTTTCTTAAAAATGTAATCCACATTTAGCCCCAACCCTAAATCTTTGGTTAAATATACACCTAAGTATTTGCAACTATCACTTCTAGGAATGACATTTTCTGAGAATTTATATTCCCTATTGTTTCCATTTACCTTGTTACTAAAGGTGATGGATTTGCATTTGGTAACATTAATATCCATCCCATATATATATATATATAATTATTATTAGGTAATCTACCGGTTAGGGTAGGTTTTTGGATGGACACAACTATCAAATAAATATTTTGTAACTCCAAAAAAAACTCAACCCAGCACCCTACTCTACATCAGAACCCTCTTCATCTCTGTGTACTTCATTCCTCCCTTTATCCCGTCCAACATCCCTATCCTGTTCCTGCCCATTCCTCGCTTGCCCAACATTCTCACCTCTATTACCTTCTTCAACATTCCACTACCACCTATTACGCCTTTCATCCATTTTTCCTGCCTAAGTAAGATATCTCTCAACAAACTCCTCTCCTCAACCACGATTAACAGTACTTCATTTGTTTTCCTTTCGGTTCGTTTCACCCAATATATAGTATATATATATATATATATATTATTGGCTTTCAGCATTAGGGATGGGTATGAGTTGGGATGGGGTAATTAAGGAATGTGGGAGATTTGGTGGAATAGCGGTGGTTATTCATTCGGAGGGAAAGGGTGGTGGTGCATTCACCCGTGTAGAAGGCAGGGCAGAAGTTACAAGAGAGGCGATATATAATGTTTTTAGAGGTGCAGGTGGCTCTGGGTTAAGAGTTGGTAATAAGGGACGTGGAGGGTCTTAGGAGATGGCAGCATTTACAGCGTGGGCGGTTGCATGGTGCGGACTGGGGATGGGAAAAGACAGGGGTGCTCGTAGTTGTTTTTTTGACTTGAAGATGTCTCGCAAGTTTGACGGGCATTTAAACGAAACGGAGGGACAATGTGAAAATAAAGGTGATGTGGATTGACTATTGTTCATAATTGGGAAGAGTTCATGGATTATATGTTTAATTTTGTGGGTTCCGGGGAAGAAAGTGGTGATAAGGTTATCCCTACTCACACTGCTTCCCACAACCAGTCTTTTGATGACTGCTTCTCCGTTTCGGTGATTGAAACCCTTCCCTATTCCGCTAGCGGCATAGAGGTGAGAACCCGCGAGATGGCACATATCTGGGTGCTCCACCCCCCGGGCTGAACCAAGCGAACTGATTTCATCCAATGCTGCCTACATTTCCCCTCCCCCACTTTGCCCACTTCCTATTGGTCCCTTACCTCTCTTCCCCTCACCCTTCTCCGGCACATGTCCCCTCCGCTCTTCCCCGACAACGCCATTCTGATGACGACGGCCGTACCGTCGAAACGTCAATATATACTGTGAGTGTCCTTCCTTTATGTTTCTGTGTTGAATATTTTGTATCCGTGTGTTTGTGCGTAGCCGGAGAGCGTCAATTTCAAAGATATATGTATATATATATATATATATATATATATATATATATATATATATATATATATATATATATATGTATGTATATATATATATATATATACATATATACATATATACATATATATATATATTCATTCAAATATAGAAATAGGTATAAGGAAAGGGGATAGGAAAACACATAAAAGGCGAACACAGGACATGTGGGGAAGGCGGTTTTTGAGCAGATCACGAAAGTAAAAATGTTTCCTTGACCGGGATTTGAACACCGGATCTTCCACTTGCGTGCCACGAAACGTACTGTTCCTATTCTATATGATACTATATGCTTTCTAACCAACTGTCCCCTCTTCTTGTGTGTATTGTCTATTTCTCCTTTGGTGGGTGGAACAGCTCCCTAAAGCTTTCCTTTGGCAAATGATTCGGAGCACTTGGGCGTCTTGAAAACATCGCAGATCTCAAGGTAAATTAAGTTTCCTCGGTAGTGTAATGGTAGCACATCCGCCCGGCAAGTGGAAGATCCGTTGTTCAAATCCTGGTCAAGGAAACATTTTTACTTTCGTGATCTGCTCAAAAACCGCCTTCCCCACATGTCCTGTGTTCGCCTTTTATGTGTTTTCCTATCCCCTTTCCTTATACCTATTTCTATGTTTGAATGAATATTTGTGCGCCGTATGGCGGGACTTCGTATTTGAATGTATGTATATATATATATATATATATATTTTTTTTTTAAGGTAATCTACCGGTTAAGGTAGGTTTTTGGATGGACCCAACTATCAAATAAACATATATATATATATATATATATATATATATATATATATATATATATATATATATATATATATATATATATATATATATATTGATAAGTCATAACAAACAAACACAGAAACCAAAACACAAAAGAGGAAAAACTCACTGGTTCTCGAATTTTCGGTGGTCCAACCACCTTTCTCAAGAGGAATTAGGAACAGAACTGAGGCAGAGGAGGGCCCGAAAGCAGTGGTAGGATGGAGAAGGGGAAATGGGGGAAAAGAGGGGAAAAGAGGGGAAAAGAAAGGAAAAGGGGGGAAAAAAGGGGGGAAGGCATTCGAGGTGAGGAGTTTGGAGGGGTAGTGTATGGCGCGGGAATTTTAAAAAAGGTGGGGATGATATGGAAGTTGTTTCGGGCGGAGGGGGATGAAATTATATGCATAAAGGGGGCAATTAATGTCTAATATTAATACCTGGGCGATTCCAGGAATCCAAGAGCCAGATGAAAGCTAGCTCTAATGTTTTGAGTTTCAGTGGAGGGTCTGAGTGTGGGAGGGATGCTAAGACGGATACTTTAAAACATTGGTCAAAGGCAGCGTTGTGTTCGGAGGCGGGTTTCTGTGTTTGTTATGACTTATCAGTGAATTTACATTACACGTTTGTGGGTTTTCCAAAAAAGTGTATATATATATATATATATATATATATATATATATATATATATATATATATATCATGTAAATGGACTAGTAGACACAAACACAGAAACTGAAACACATAAAAGAGGGACTCACAGGGTCTCGAATTTTCGGTGGTGCGACCACCTTTCTCAAGAGGAGTTAGGAACAGAACTGAGGTAGAGGAGGGCCTGGAAGCAGTGGATGGAAGGGGAAGGGGGAAAAGGGGGGGGGGAAAAGGAGAAAAGGTTTGCGAGGGGAGGGGTTTGGAGGGGTAGTGTCAGGTGCAGGAATTTAAAACAAAAGGTGGGGATGCTATGGAAGTTATTGGGGGCGGAGGGGGTGGAATTACGTGTATAAAGGGGGCAATTAGTGTCTAATATTGATACCTGGGCGATTCCAGGAATCCAAGAGCCAAATGAAAGCTAGCTCTAATGTTTTGAGTTTCAGTGGAGGGTCTGAGTGTGGGAGGGATGCTAAGACGGACACTTTAAAACATTGGTCAAAGGGAGTGTTGTGTTCGGAGGCATGTTTGGGGATTGGGAGCAGACCAATCAGGGAGGAATTGTTACATGCGGCTCGAAGATTATTAATTCTAATATTAAGGGGTGTGGTACACTGTCCAATATAAAAGGTAGTGCAAAGTTGGCACTTGAGTAGGTAGACAACATTGCTGGAGGTACAGGAGGAGTAGGGAATTGGTGGGAGAGAGTTAAAGAGCGGGTAGGAGAGGGATGGGATTCTAGTTTGGAAAATAGGACATGTTTAGCCTCTAAGTTTATTGCAGGGTCTTGGAGTGATTTTGGAACGGGGCGAGGATTTAAGAAGTGGATTGGTAGATTTTAAAAGATCTGATAGATTGGAGGGGCGTTTTAAAGTGACAGAAGGGCATTTGGGGATAAGGATGGTGATGAAATTGTGGTTTTTGAGGATAGGGTAGAGGTCTTTTAGGATAGCACGCAGAGATTCTAGGCCAGGGAGACACGTGGTACAAATTGAAAGAGGGTGGTTTTTCGCAGTGGTGGAAGGTCTGGGAGTGTAAGTATGTCTTCGGATCCTCTTATTCAGGAGGGATTCAGGATAACCTCGTTTGAGGAGGGAATGGTGTAAATTTGAGAGGAAATTGTCTAGAAAGTCGGGGTCATTGCAAATTCTGTGTTCCCTTATGGACAGGGAATAAGGAATGTGGCGTTTGGTGTGATATGGTTGAAAACTGTTGAATGTAAGTATTGTTGTTTATTCGTGGGTTTTATATGTACGGATGTGTGAAATTTATGGTCTATAAATGATATGTTTACATCTAGGAAGGTGATTTGGGAGGAGGAAACCGTAGACGTGAAGGAGATAGAGGACGAAGCATTAAGGTTGGAAAGGAAAGTTTTCAGGGAATCAGGACCATGTGGCCAGAGAAGGAAAATATCATCAATATATCTGAGCCACAATAGCGGTTTCAGGGTTGTTGTGACAGGAATTTATTCTCCGCGAGATCAAGAAAGAGGTTTGCATAGGACGGGCTGAACCTGCTACCCATGGCACAACCCTTGATTTGTAGGAAGAATTTATCGTTAAAGGAGAAGGAATTGCGGGTGAGGATGAACTCGGAAAGGCTGAGGAGATAATAGCTCTGAGGATTCGGTAGGAGACAGGTTTGGTTGAGTATTTAGGGACTTGAGGAAAGACGGGTTGGCGATTCTGTACAAGAGAAGGTTTATAAAAATTTCAATTGGATGATTTGAGGGGAGGGGACTGGGTTCTTGGGCTGAAGCCGGCTTGAATTTCTGTAAGGGGTTGTGAAGGGGTCTGGAGATTTGCTGGAGTGCCGGTTGCGACTCCCAAAAAGCCTTCCACCGAAGATTCCGGCAAAAATGCAGTACGTCAGCGAGAATTGTCACGTGGTTTACTCTAGGGGTGGGGGTGAAAGAGAGGCCCTTGTTTAAAAGAGAAGTTAGATTTGGGTTAAGGGGTTTGGACGAAAGGTTAACCACGTGGCTTACGAGTCTGTCTCATCGTCTGGCGGCATGGGGGCGGCATGGGGGCGGCGGGTATAGAGACTTTAGAATGCGGGTACTTCTCGGGGAAAACCCCGCGAGAGTTCGGCGGAGGGAGGTTATAGATGGTAGCTGGTTTGTAGAGGTGTTGGGGAGGGAGGGGGCGGGGGAGGGGTGGCCAGAGAGAGGGGTAGGCACAGAGCCATTCGGAAGTGTGATTTACAGAGAGAGAGAGGATTACTTTGTAAGTAATTTTTGACGCCGATATTGTAGCGAGCACGCGGACGCCCTCAGAGTCTCTTCTATACACGTAGATATATATATTAAAACACGAAACCCCGCCATATGGCGAACACATATTCTTTCACATGGAAATAGATATAAGGAAAAGAGGATAGGAACACACATAAAGGTTAGAGCATCCGGCAAGTGGAAAGATCCGGTGTTCAAACCCCGGTCAAGGAAATATTTATACACTCGTGATCTGCTCAATTCTGCCTTCCCCACCTCTCCTCTGTTTGTCCTTTACATGTGCTCCTATCCCCTTTTCCTTATATCTATTTCCATATGAATGAATATGTGCATATATATAGAAATTAGCTCCGTCTTCCCCAGAAGAAACAACTATTAGTGTTGAACTAAAGAAGAGACAGAAACAAAAGAACTAACTATATGTGTTGATAAAAAATTAATAAGTACATTGGAATGGATAAGAAATGATTGTGAGATGATGTGTGTTCATGTAAAAGTTAGGAATGGAGGGAAAACTTTAAACATAGTTGCTATGTACAGAAGCCCCAATGAAGGGATGTACGCAGTCGAGGTATTAGCAGACATGCTCGGCTAACCCTGATGATCATATCCTCATAGCGGAGGACCTAAACCTTCCATGGAATTCAATGGTCGGCAGACGAGGTCACGGTAGGGGGTAGGAAGGCCCAAGAAATCGTTAGTCGTCTTATAAACGAGGAGGGTGGAGGAGGTTTTGTACAGTTGGTGGAAAAACCCACGCGCGGAGGAAACATCCTCGACTTCATACCTGTGAGACCGAAAAAGTGGGCAGGGGAAGTCGAGCTCCTGCCGGGAATACTACCTTGATTAAAAAGTTCCCGGAATTTATTCAGAAAATTAAAAATACAAGTTTATTCATCTAAATCTATATTGTCCCCTTCAAAGTAATCCCCATCGACTGCAACACACTTATGCCAGCGCTTGATCCAATCCTCGAAACATTTTTTTATATTCGGTTTTCGGTATGTCCATCAGTGCTTCCTGCGATTTTTCCATTACTTCCTCTCGGCTGCTAAAACGCGTTCCCCGTAATGGTTTTTTAACTCGATTGAACAGAAAGAAGTCACAGGGAGCCAAATCAGGTGAATTCGGTGGCTGTTGGATGGTATTTGTTGCATTTTTCGTCAAAAAATTACGAATAATGATAGCACTGTGCGACGATTTCTGGTCTCTTTCGGCGAATTGCTTCACGCAAACGTCTCATAACGCCCAAATGATACTCTTTGTTTACTGTCTGGCCTTCTGGCAAAAATTCATGATGCACTACACCGTTGTAATCCATGAAAACCGTCAGCATTGCCTTCTTTTTTGACTGAAAACGACGTGGTTTTTTTGGTCTCGGCTCATTTGGTGAACGCCATTCACTTGCCTGATGTCTGGATTGCGTGTCGTACTCATAAACCCACGTCTCGTCTCCAGTAATGATCCTTTTGATGAATGTGGGATCGGATTCAGCCTCGCAAATCATGTCTTTTGCGACGTCAACACGGTCTCTTTTTTGCATGAAATTGAGGTCTTTTGGAACCAACTTTGCTGCTACACGACGGAAACCGAAATCATTAACCACAATGTCTTGGGCGGATCCATAGGCAATGTTCAAGTCCTCCGCTATTTCTCTGATGGTTAATTTGCGGTTATTGACCAACATTTCTTTTACTTTATCAATTTTTTCACCGACTTTCGATGTCGATGGTCTGCCACTGCGTTCATCATCTTCGATTGACTCACGACCACTTCTGAACCGCTCGTGCCACTGGTAAACGACCGTTTTTTTTTAGAGAATCGTTGCCGAAACACTTTTCCAACATTTCCAACGTCCGTGCGCCACTAAATCCGTTTTTTACGCAAAATTTAATACAAGTTCGTTGTTGCAAATTTAAATCCATTTCTGCAATTGTAAAAAATCGCCAACACACACAGAGATAGATGTACTCTTGGCTACGTAACTTTTGCAAATGTCAAGTTATGACACTAAGATTTAAAGGGAATATCAACAACAGATGTACCAATTTAACAAAAAAACAGAACTCAAATCGGAACGATGGGAGCGCCACACGGTGGTTATTCCGGGAACTTTTTGTTCAAGGTAGTAAGTGACCATTCAGCTGTGCGTATGTATCTAAACTGGGAGAGGGCTCAAAGTAAGGGGCTAGTAAACAAAAAGACAGTTTGGCAATATAAACGTGGTGATAGGGAAGGGTTCCAGACCTTTTTAAGGGAAAAGTATTCGGAATGAGTAAGTGGTGGGCAGAATGTAGAAGAAATCTGGAATACATATCAGGAGGCAATGGAGAAGGGATTAAATAAATTTGTCCCGAAAAAAATTCTTAAAGAAAATACCGACCCAGAGTTCTACAACCGCAAAATCAGATCCTTGAAGAAAAAATTGAAAGTGATTCACAAAAAAACGGAACGAGAGCTCGGAATGGCTCATAGTTTACAAAAAATTAGTTCGTGAATTAAATAGAGAAAATGAAATAGCCAAAGAAAGTTTTCTAAAGAAAATAATCGTGATAGATAATGGAAATAAATTTTATAAGTACCTCCGGATGAGAAAAGACAACAGGGAAGACATAACAGTTTAAAAAAAGAGGATGGAACACTAATCGTTGACGATAAGGAAAAGGCTAATGCGTTTAATAATTGGTATGCAAATGTATTTAAGGTGATGTTAAACAAAAAGGATTCTTTTCAAGAAACTGCTGGAGATGCCGCAACAGTAACTTTTAACGGAGTCATCCGCTATGTGTGCATTATAATGCAACAATTTCAGAGAGTAAAAATCATTCGCCGGCCCCCAAAATTTCAGAGTGTAAGAGGACGTCTCGGTAGCTTAATTGGTTAAAGCACTCGGCCGGATATCGAGGGATCCGCATTCGAATCCCGGTCAAGGCGAATGCTTTTTACTCTCTGAAATTGTTGCATTAAAAAGGATTCTGTAGATACATCTCTGAGTAAACAAGGAGACGAGATAATGTTAAACACCATAAGTATGAAAACGACGAGCGCAGAAATTTATAAAAAAATAATGAAAAGAGGGCAAATAAATCAAAAGGGCCAGATGGTATCTCAATTGACTTGCTTAAATTGGGTGGTAGTGTAGTTTCAAATTATATAAATCACTTATTCAATGTTACCTTAAACAATAACGCCTTGTCAAATGCTTGGAAGGAGGCATATGTTACACCAATTTGCAAAGTAGGAGATAAGGCACTAGTTGATAATTATAGACCGGTAAGCTTGACATCAGTTGTAAGCAAGCTATTAGAAAAGATAATGACTGATTATCTGTGGGATTTTGGGAGAGTGAGAATTGGTTGTACAGTCGCCTATACGGTTTTAGAAGAGGGGACTCGTGCGAAACTCAGCTATTAGGGTTCTGCCAAGAAATGTTCGACTCTATGGATGCAGGAATAGAAATGGATGCTATAATAGTCGACCTGTCTAAAGCCTTTGACAAAGTTGACCACGATCGCTTCATGCTCAAGATAGGCCAATTGCCACTGCACACTAATGGAAGAGTAATCCCATGGGTCAAAAATTTCATGGAAGGTCGATCACAAAGGGTCAAATTAGGAGAAGTCTACTATATTCTGAAAAGACAAGGGTAACATCGGGAGTCCCACAAGAAAGCGTACTTGGCCCGCTCTTGTTTTTAATCTACATAAATGATCTCCCAGTAGATATTAATTCTCGGATAAGAATTTTTGCAGACGACTGTATTAGCTACAGGAAAGTCGAAAATGACAGAGACCGCGACATACTTCAAAGGGACATTAATAAAATGGCGGATTGGGTGAAAAATAATGGGATGTATGGTAATGTTAGCAAATGCAAATCCATCAGTTTTAGTAACAAGGTAAATGGAAACAATAGGGAATATAAATTCTCAGAAAATGTCATTCCTAGAAGTGATAGCTGCAAATACTTAGGTTTATATTTAACCAAGGATTTAGGGTGGGGGCTCAATGTGGATTACATTTTTAAGAAAGTTTTGAAAACTCTTCATTGGGTGATGAGAAACCTCAAAGGGAGCGTTAGAGCAACTAAGGAGAAGGCGTATCAGGCCCTGGTAAGACCAATTTTAGTGTACGCATCTCTAGTTTGGGACCCTCATGAAGAAGGACAAATCAAAAAACTAGAAAAGGTGCAAAGAAAGGCTGCCCGATATGTACTGGGGTAGCATAGGAGGATGGAGAGTGTGTCTGACATGCTAAAAACGCTGGGCTGGGAACCTTTACAAACTAGAAGGAAAGTAAGCAGACTTTGTGGAATGTTCCGCATTCTGAAGGGGATCCGCCTCTTTCCTAAGATCTGCCGCTTGAGCAGATCTTAGGAAAGAGACGGGGAACCCAAATTTTATTGGGAGATATGACCAAAAATTTAAGGTAAAATGCCAGGCACAAAGAACGAATTAAAAAAATTTCTTTTCTAAATAAAACATTTGTTGATTGGAGCACCTTACCTGCAAAAATATTTGAGCCCTTTCCTAACTGAGTGCATACTTTTAAGAAAAGATGTAAGGAATACACGTAATAATTGGATTGATGTGTTGTATAAAATTAAATGTAACAGCTTAATTGTTTTTTCTTCTTGATTGGGAAACAAATGTTAATGAAACGGGGATTTTCTTTTTTTGTGTGTGTTACAGATTGGTGCTTTGAAATTTCCTTTATTTTTTCTGACTGATTTTATTTATTATCCTTTGTGATATTGATTAGATTTCAGACATAATGTTATTTTTCCAAGGCAACTTTATTGTAACACTTGGGACTTGTTTGCCACCTGACATTTGTCTATTTGCACATGTACATTTTAATAATAATAATAATAACTGAGTACTCAGTAAGTACTACTGTTTCTTCTGAGGAAGACGGAGCTAAATTCTGTCGAAATTATTCACATCTACATCTACTCAATACCCCGCAAGCCGCCTCAAGGGCGTGTGGCGGGGGGTGTTAGGGCACCACCCGTAATTTAGGAAAAAACCGCATGCAGAAGCCACAAATATATAGCCCACAAACCAAACATTGTAAGCATTCATTCAAGAACCCGTTCGCCCCAACCCTTTCACACACATGCAAACTCACAAACTACCAAATAACTTACACGTGCACAATCTTTGAATTTTTATATTTGTTCCGACTTGTAACTTAAATGTTTTTAATATTTCTAAATGGATTTCGGATTCTTATTATTATGATTTCTGATTGTTCTGGGGAAGAATGAGTATTTGAATCTATCTGTATTGGAATCTATCTCCATTATTTTATCTTTGTGGTCAGATCCACCTAAGTAGTGTGGGGCCACTATTATTCCTTTTGTGTCATCGTTAAACTCGCTGGTTCTGAATCTTTCTGAGCGTCTAAGTGTCGCTTGTTCTCTTCGTATTTCAAGGGGCTCCCAGCCTAAATCCCCCAAGGGACCTGTTAAACTTGTGTTCTTGTCATACATATTTTTCACGAAGCTGGCGGATTTTCTCTGGATTTTATCTAGTTCTTTTTGCCATATTTTCTCCCAAGGATCCCAAATACTTGCAGCATATTCCAAATGTGATCTAACTAGAGCAAAATAACACCTCTCTTTAACTTTGTCATTACATTTCCCTATCACCCGTTTAATGAAGCCCAGTTTATTTAATGCGGATCCAAATATTGTCCTGATATGTGCTCCCCATTTTCCAGAAAGAAAAAGGCCAAGGTAAACATTAAAATAGGAGGGGGAAAAATAGAGCAGATAGAACAGTTAAATATCGCGGAAAAGTTTTGGACCAATACTGTCAAAGTAGTAGGGAAGTAAGGAGAAGAATAGCGCTACGCAAGGAGGCTTTCTCAAGGAGGAGGGAGTTCATGACGGGGACGTTGAGCAGGAAGGTTAAGAAAAGTCTCGTAAAAACTTTGATATGGAGCGTAGCTATGTACGGAAACGTGGTCGATGAAACAGGAGGATAGACGTAGATTGGAGGCTTTTGAAATGTGGGTGTGGAGAAGAAAGGAGAAGGTGAAATGGACTAAAAGGAAAACAAATGAGGAAGTACTGGCGATGGTGGGTTTGGAGAAGGTTTTGTTGAGAGAAATCCTATGGAGGCAGGAAAAATGGATGAAAGGCGTATTGAGCGGTAGTGGAATGTTGAAGAGGGTAATAGAGGGGAGAATGTTGGGCAAGCGAGGAAAGGGCAGGAACAGGATAGGGATGTTGGACGGGATGAAGGGAGGAAAGAAGTACACAGAGATGAAGAGGGACCTGATGTAGATTAGGTTGCTGGATTGGGTTTTGTTTGCAGTTACAACATTTTTATTTGTTTTTTATTTTAATTGGATTAGAGACTTCTTGTAAAATCTCAAACAAATAGTAGTCATCGATGGGTTGTGTTCAAAGGAAAGATATGTAATTTCGTGCGTCCCCCAGGGAAGTGTACTAGGGCCTCTTCTATTCTTAAAATACATTAATGACTTAAGCGCACACTTTACTGTCATCTCTGGTTATTTGCTGATGACACGGTGGTATACACCTGAATTGGGAGGGGGCTCAGTATAAGGGGCTAGTAAACAAAAAGACAGTTTGGCAATATAAACGTGGTGATAGGGAAGGGTTCCAGACTTTTTTAAGGGAAAAGTATTCGGAATGGGCAAGTGGTGGGCAGAATGTAGAAGAAATCTGGAAAACATTTAAGGGGATAATGGAGGAGGGATTAAACAAATTTGTCCCGAAAAAAATTCTTAAAGAAAATACGGACCCAGAGTTCTACAACCGCAAAATCAGATCCTTGAAGAAAAAACTAAGAGTGATTCACAAAAAACGGAACGAGAGCTCGGAATGGCTCATAATTTACAAACAATTAGTTCGTGAATTAAATAGAGAAAAGAAAATAGCCAAAGAAAGTTTTCTACAGAAAATAATTGGGATAGATAATGGAAATAAATTTTATAAGTACCTTCGGATGAGGAAAGACAACAGGGAAAACATAACAGCTTTAAAAAAAGGGGATGGAACACTAATCGTTGACGATAAGGAAAAGGCTGATGCATTTAATAATTGGTATGCAAGTGTATTTAAGGTGATGGTAAACAAAAAGGATCCTGTAGATACATCTCTGAGTAAACAAGGAGTAGAGATAATATTAAACACCAAAAGTATTAAAACGACGAGCGCAGAAATTTATAAAAAAATAACGAAAATGAGGGCAAATAAATCAAAAGGGCCCGACGGTATCTCAATTGACTTGCTCAAATTGGGTGGTAGTGTAGTTTCAAATTATATAAATCACTTATTCAATGTTACCTTAAACAATAACGCCCTGCCAAATGATTGGAAGGAGGCATATGTTACGCCAATTTTCAAAGGAGGAGATAAGGCTCAAGTTGATAATTATAGACCAGTAAGCTTGACATCTGTTGTATGCAAGCTATTAGAAAAGATATTGGCTGATTATCTCTGGGATTTGTGGGAGAGTGAGAATTGGTTGCATAGTCGCCAACACGGTTTTCGAAAAGGGCACTCTTGCGAAACTCAGCTATTAGGGTTCTGCCAAGAAATGCTTGACTCTATGGATGCGGGAATAGAAGTGGATGGTATAATAGTCGATCTGTCAAAAGCCTTTGACAAAGTTGACCACGATCTCTTAGTGCTAAAGATGGGCCAATTGCCACTGCACACTGATGGAAGAGTAATCTCGTGGGTCAAAAATTTCATGGAAGGTCGATCACAAAGGGTCAAATTAGGAGAAGTCTATTCTGAAAAGACAAGGGTAACATCGGGTGTCCCACAAGGAAGCGTACTTGGCCCGCTCTTGTTTTTAATATACATAAATGATCTCCCAGTAGATATTATTTCTCAGATAAGACTTTTTGCAGACGACTGTATCATTTATAGGAAAATAGAAAATGACAGAGACCGCGACATACTTCAAAGGGACATTAATAAAATGGCGGAGTGGGTGACAAAAAATGGGATGGATATTAATGTTAGCAAATGCAAATCCATCACCTTTAGTAACAAGGTAAATGGAAACAATAGGGAATATAAATTCTCAGAAAATGTCATTCCTAGAAGTGATAGTTGCAAATACTTAGGTGTATATTTAACCAAGGATTTAGGGTGGGGGCTGAATGTGGATTACATTTTTAAGAAAGCTTTGAAAACTCTTCATTGGGTCATGAGAAACCTCAAAGGGAGCGATAAAGCAACTAAGGAGAAGGCGTATCAGACCCTGGTAAGACCAATTTTGGAGTACGCTTCTCTAGTATGGGACCCTTATGAAGAAGGACAAATCAAAAAACTAGAAAAGGTGCAAAGAAAGGCTGCCCGATATGTACTGGGGAAGCATAGGAGGATGGATAGTGTGTCTGACATGCTAAAAACGTTGGGCTGGGATCCTTTACAAACTAGAAGGAAAGTAAGCAGACTTTGTGGAATGTTCCGCATTCTGAATGGGGAGAAGGCTTGGGCAGATCTAAGGAAAGAGGCGGGGAACCCGAATTTTATAGGGAGAAATGACCACAATTTTAAGGTAAAATGCCGGGCACAAAGAACGAATAAAAAGAAATTTTCTTTTCTAAATAAAACAATTGTTGATTGGAATAATTTACCTGCAAACATTTTTAAGCCCTTTCCTAACAGAGTCCAAACTTTTAAGAAAAGATGTAAACAACTTCTGTAATCATTTGATTGATGTGTTGTATAAAATTAAATGTAATAGCTTAATTTTTTTTCTTGTTGATTGGGAAACAAATGTTAATGAAATGGGGATTTTTTTTTTATGTACTACAGATTGGTGTTTGGAAATTTCCTTAGTGTATTTTTTTTTCTTTTTTCAGACTTATTTTATTTATTATCTTTTGTGATGTTGATTGTATTTCAGAAACCATGTTATTTTTCCAAGGCAAGTTTATTGTAACACTTGGGACTTGTGTGCCACCTGACATTTGTCTATTTGCACATGTAAATTTTAATAATAATAATAATAATACAGGGAAATAAGGAGCCAACTAGATCGCGAGCTACTCTCTAGAGACTTAGACACTATCTTGGATTGGTGCAAGGAATAGGGATAAATGCTTAATATAGACAAATGCGCAGTTTGGAAATTTTGGAACAAAGGAAGTGGCGAACAGGACATAAACTACGAAATATAGGGTTCAGTACTAACTACGGCCGAACAAGTAAAATATTTGGGGGTTCAAACAAGTAAAATATTAGTTCTAACACCACGCCTTTCATAGGGAGCACATTATTAAATTATTATTGGGTAATCTACCGGTTAAGGTAGGTTTTTGTATTGACACAAGTATCAAATAAAAATGTTGTAACTGCAAACAAAACCCAATCCAGCAACCTAAACTACATCAGGTCCCTCTTCATCTCTGTGTACTTCTTTCCTCCCTTCATCCCATCCAACATCCCTATCCTGTTCCTACCCTTTCCTCGCTTGCCCAACATTCTCCCCTCTGTTACCTTCTTCAACATTCCACTACCGCTCAATACGCATTTCATCCATTTTTCCTGCCTCCATAGGATTTCTCTCAACAAACCCCTCTCCTCCCCCACCATCTCTAGCACTTCCTAATTTGTTTTCCTTTCGGTCCATTTCACCTTATCCACTCTTCTCCACATCCACATTTCAAAAGCCTCCAATCTACGTCTATCCTCCTGCTTCAGTGACCACGTTTCCGCACCATTCATAGCTACGCTCCATATCAGAGTTTTTACGAGTCTTGTCTTAACATCCCTACTCAACGTCCCCGTCATCAACTCCCTCCTCTTTGAGAAAGCCTCCTTGCCTAGCACAATTCTTCTCCTTATGTCCCTAACACTTTGACCGTATTGGTCTAAACACTTCCGAGATATGTACACTGCTCTACCTGCTCTATTTTTTCCCCGCCTATTTTAATATTTAGCTTAGCCTTTTTCTTTCTGGAAAATCGCATAACCTTTGTTTTATTAATATTGATTCTCATCCCTTATTTATCGCACTGAACCTCCAATTCACTCAACAATGCTTGCAACCCCTTGGCTGACTGAGCAACTAATGCTTGGTCATCAGCAAACCTAACCGATTTTACCAATTCCCCTCCGACTTTCATTCCTACCTCCAGTTCTTCCCATGCCTCTTTAATCATTTCCTCTACATATACGTTGAACAGCACCGGTGACAATGGCAACCCTGCCTTACCCCTCTCCCTAACACTGCCCATCCGTACTCTTCGTTCCCCACTCGCACCTGAGCAGTCTGAGACATGTACAGGTTGCGGATCAGTCTCCTGTCCCTTCAATCCATTCCTCTTTTCTGCAATAGACGCATTAATTTTTCCCAATTCACTCTATCAAACGCTTTTTCGAAATCTACAAAACAGTCAAAAACGTCCTGATTGTATTCTATATAATGCATATATTATATAAAATATAAAATGTATATATTATATATATATATATTCAAATACGAAATCCCGCCATTCGGCGAACAAATATTATTTCACACATAGAAATAAATTTTTAAGGAAAGGGGATAGGAAAACACATAAAAGACAGATAACACACAGGGAAGGTGGGGACGGCGGATTTGAGCAGATCACAAATGTAAAAATATTTCCTTATCAGGGATTTGAACCACGGACCTTCCACTTGCCGGGCGGATGCTCTACCAGTTAAGCTAATAAGGAACAAATCCGGAAACCTGATTTACATTGAGATCTGCGATCTTATAAAGCGCCAAAGTGCTCCGATAGTTAGGAAATATATATAATTATGCATGTGTGCATGTGCATATGCACATATACAAACGTAAAATGAAAGTATGACTTATTTATATTTACTTAAAAAGATGACTTATATGTGGGTCGCGGTGGTCAAGGGGTTAGAGCGTTGGACTACTGACCGGAGGGTCCCGGGCAAGGCGCTTTGGGCACCTTCATCTCCACCCAAGCTACTAGTTTTTCTGGTACCAGATCTTCCCGGGAAACCGTAACCGGCGCAGGGAAAGGAACTGGCCCCCTTACCCTGATGTGTGAATATTCACACGCCGTCGGGCTGAATACATCTACCATCACCTACCAAACCAACCTCCGGGTTGATTACTGTGTTTATGGTTTTTTATACATTATTTATTTTTTGGGACGGAATTACGTGGTGGTGGCTCAATGCTCAATCAATTAACATGGTTTGTTTGCGAAAGGGTAGGAAAATACTCACTTCTGTTATCATATACTTCCGTATTTTGAAGCTTTCGCCTTGTTAATATTGGAAGATTAAAATGTTAATAAGGTAAGCATGTCGAAAACTCGAGTTTGATTCCGACAATTTTTCCTGTAGCATCCCAATGTCTACTTGGATGCCTGAATGTCGTGTTTAGAGCCCTTCCAGAGTGTACGACACGTAAATTGTGAACGGGTTTCTCTTCCTTTTCACCTCTAAACTGTTAACCTTATTCAATGGACTTATCCTTAATGACCGGCATACTCTCATCATCCGGTTGTTTCCACCCAAAACTACCACTGATATCCTTTCTCTTTTCCACGCTTGGTTTTAGGGTAAGAGGGTCGGCCCCCATTGTCTAATGAAATGCCCTCAAGGATCATATTTTTCTCGAGAGGAATGGCTCTTACGTGCAGGAGAATGGAATTAATTTTCGCTTCGCATAGGCATTCAAAAAATCCTTCGGTGCATTTTTTGGAACAACGGAATGTTTCAAGGTTGCCCGTTACGTTCGATTTTCTCGCCGAGGACCAGAGGTCGATACTATAAAACTAGGGGTCGATACCCTGAGTAAAAGAATTTATCTTTCATCGTTCTTTCGGTCCCAGCTTGAGTTTGCGTGATGGTCAGATTTTTCCAATTTCAGTTTTGTCCCATGTCTCAGAAGAAAATTCGTATTTCAAGGGCAAAAAATAATTTTTCAAGGTCGAAAACCTCGTGATTTAGGATTTTTTTTAAAGAGAGGTTTTCTCAAGTCACCACCAGATTCACTTTTTACACTATCATGTAAGCAAAAATCATAAAACAGAGTTTACTCCGTATATCATAATCAATAATCATTTTTCCTGGGATTAATTTGACCGATAACTTTGCAGCTATTCAAGTGCAGGCGGCATTGAAAGAGTGCGGTGGTATCAGATGGGAATTTCCAAGGGAGAGGAAAACAGCAGGGGTTGTTGTCCTCCCTACTTCATTCAGTCTTACAGCCTGACACAAATGTTAAATTCCCGCATTTTAGATTTTTTGTCAGACATTTTTCACAGATTTTGCGATTTCCGATTATTCGACGATGCCAAAAATTCGAGGAATGCATGCCATTGTGATGTGTTTTTGGGAAATTTAATTGCGGCATCCGTTGCGTTAGGTAGCACGTTAAAATACGGGCATTTTATTGATTTAATCAATTGGTTACAAAATCGGAGGTTGGCTTGATAGGAGTGAGTAAGCCTCAGGTGATGTCCCACGAAGTAAACACGTTCAAAATATAGGAGGGGGGAATTTTTCGCTACCTCTTTGCCCTCGGGTCCCCAGGGAGCTTATATCCAATTTATTATTGCCAACTTTTCCGCTGATGGGCTAGAAACAGCGTCGTATCTAATATTTCTCACAGGAACGACTAATACAGCAATCATTTTTTGCAATAATGTGGTTGAGTTTGAAAGTGGTGAAGACGTGAGCGTGAGGGACAGGGCGAGTTCTCTCTCAAGGGCGAATGCCTTAGCAACAACATTTGTTACGAAAGGACAAGTTTTTGCAATTGGGTCTCCTCTTTTCCAGACATGATACTCCTATGGTCAATGGAAGCCTATTCTGCCATAATTAGCAGCAGTGCCCACAGGGGTGCAGTGTATCACAGGAAAAATTCTTTTCAACCGCTAAAGCACACTTTATGCATTTTCTTCGCATTAATTCATTTTCAAGGTTGAGCGACTGCTACTCTTCATTAGAGGACAACGGTTTCGCCTTGCGCTATCCGTAGCCTTTCGCTGGCCACAGCCTTATTCCCGCCGGAGATATAAGAGATTACGTATTAAGCAACTCATCCGTTATTTTTGTTATAAATTACTCCTCGCCTATTACAGATTTCAAAAGGAGCAAAATTGTTGCAATGGATATTAATATTTTTTCCGAATTTCGAGTTTGTAAATTAGTGCTCTCGGTTACTGCACACAAAATCATCGAAATAAGGAGCAGGTGCGTTTTAATTATTTCACATGGACCTTTGACCACCACTCTCACTTCAGAAAAGCAACTTGCTTAAACTAAAGAAAACGTTGTATGGGGCAGTGGGCAATATATTTTTTACGGGAAAGAGTAAGGGAATCTTTCACAAGTTTTCGAGCGAAGGATAAAATGGCTGAAGTAAGTTAAAAACATGAGGAATTTTTAATAATAGTTGAGTACGGATAACCTGAAAGTCTGAATCTTCGAGGATTGGACGAATAAGTAGCCTCTTCACCTTATTAAGCACTCATTACTCCTCTTTTGAAGTCAAATATTTGATATCATATAACAAAAGCGTCGGTTAGCAATTATTCCGCTTTTTAAAACAAATACAATTGAACGGAAAAAACGCTGCGGCGAGTGATCAACTTTTGAATGCTGAACGCAAAGAAATAACTGACATTTTCTAATTACAGGCCCGAGTAGGCGAGATGCTCGAAAATTAGGGAAGCTAAGTAAAACATTAAAGAAGTAGGGAATAAACCGTAGCAGGTTGAGCAATTTGGGCAGTATATCAGAGGAAAAGATGCAATGTCGTGAGGAAATTAGGAGAAGAGTTGAGTTAGCGAAAGAAGAATTCCCCAGAAGAAGAGAAAAAATGGCGGGTACACTTAGGAAAGATGAGAAGAAAAGATAAGAAAAAATTTGAATATGGAGCGTGGCGTTGCATGGATGGGAATCCTGGTACTTGAGGTAAGGGAATGAATGTGAATTTGAGATATCAATGGAACGGAGAATGGAGAAAATAAGTTAGGTGGGGAGGAAGACAAATGGGGAAGTTTTAAATAGGATGAGCGGAGACAGAAAGTTGCTGAGTAAATCAAAAAAGGGCAGAGGGTGGAGGTAATACTGACAGGCAAGGCAAGGTATGGTGGGAAGAATGCTGGGTCAGCGAGTAGAGGAAGGGATGGAATAGGCAAAATTAAAGCGGGAAGAGTTTACGCAGAAGGCAGCGGTGAGGGACCAACATGAAGTCTTTAGGGACGATTGATAACCTACTTCCTACTTAATTGGGCAGGATGACTCAAATGAATGACAATAGCCGACGAAAGCTTTCATGAGTCCAGAGAAACTTTCTTCTGGTTGACAGAAAGTTTACTTCCATTCGATGGAGGCTTTCCGATCCACACATGACTAATTCGTGCCTCAACTTATAATGAAACCTTTGGTTAATTGTTACGATCTAAGATAAGCCCCACAGTGTAATTTATTTTATGCTTTTCGGGGGTGAGGGAACATACCAAAGTACAAGCGACGCGAATCTAGTGTAATAGGAGGAACTATTTTGGTACACCCTCATGCAGATACAAATGGGTTTGCCTCTCCTGCGAATGGGACTATACAGTGAAAAGTATTTGCTGGCAAATTTAATTACAAAATTCTCTAAAACTTATGAGTAAATTAATGGTACTAGTCCAATAAGTAATATGCCGATTGAAAAATAAATATTTGGGGTCCAATTAAGTTTGAACTTCACAAAAACTAAATAAAACGGCAACTTAAGAAAAAACCATCGCTCTTAAACACAAAAATCAAGTTATACGAACGCTGAGATGCCTTCTTTAAATATTTTTCTTCAGTACTCGATAATTTAGGCTTCGTGGTATCATTTTATCTGCTGAGCAATATTATTACTGAATATATTATTTTCTTAGGATAACACGTTCAGCAATACAGAGGTTCATACCTAGTAAATATATAAAAGAGAATAAGGAACCCCGATGGTACAACTCTGAAGTACGGAAATCTCTTAGGCGGCAAAGGGTGTGCCATGCCAGAATGAAAAACGCAGTTAAAGATTCCTCCCCTGATAAAATCAACGAAACCATACAGAACTACAAAGCATCTAGGTCCACTGCCAAGAAGGCCTTCCGGAAGGCGCTAGCGGAATTCAAAAGGAAAAAATTAGGCGAACATTTGAACGATAACCCAAAGATGTTTTGGTCCTACGTCAGGGAAGTGCAGGGAAACAAGTCCACCGTAAACTCATTGAATATCGAAAAGGGGGATAAAGTAACGAGTAGTTTAGATAAAGCCAACATATTAAACTCATTTTTCCAGAGTGTTTTCAACATACCCTCACAAAATACACCCGAGAACCTTCCGAAAATATTTCAGCATTCAATGGAAGCAATCAATATTTCCACCCGCGGAATAGAATTACTCCTTAAAAACATAGACCCCAACTATCACCACAACGGTGTATCATCCGACACTGTCAAGGTCACGTCGGGGGTACCACAAGGAAGTGTCATAGGTCCCCTCCTTTTCCTTATTTACATAAATGACCTCAGTACCGTAGTTAATAGCAAGCTCCGTCTTTTCGCCGATGATGCAGTAATTTATGGGGGCATCCGAAGTCACGAAGACAGAGTCGTGTTAGCCAACGACCTAGATGCAATTCAAAATTGGTGCGACACATGGCAATTGGAATTGAATTTTAAAAAATGCGTAGTAATACATTTTTGGGAAAAGAGTAATTCCCTCCCTTATAGTTACAAAGTGAAACAAACCAATATCGAGAGGGTAGATTCCTTTAAATACTTGGGTGTAACAATTACTCACGATCTGTCCTGGGGAAAACACATACGAGAAATATGCGGTCGTGCTAATAAAAAATTGGGATTTGTGAAAAGAGTGCTAGGTAAATGCGACGAAAAGGTGAAAGAACGATGTTTCCTTGCCTTGGTCAGGCCCCACCTAGAGTATGCTGCCAGTATATGGGATCCTCATAACATAAATTTGGTTTCGGAATTAGATCGACTTCAGCGGAGGGGGGCTAGATTTGTCAAACATTGTTATAACCAACTCAGCAGCGTATCCACTTTGCTAGACAATTTAGGTTGGGATTCTCTTACACAGCGGCGTTTCCAATATAGATTAAACTTATTAAAAACATTTAAAGATGGGCCCTTTTCCGATGACATCAAGGATATAATACGAACCCCAACGTATTACGGTCGAAGGGATCACGAATATAAGACTAGAGAGATAGACTGCAAGACTGACAGGTTTAAAATGTCATTTTTTCCAAGAACGATAAGGGACCAGAATGCTCGTAGTCGAAATTCCCCAGGACTTAGTTCATTACAATAAGTATTAACGTACAGGTTAGGGACTTCGCGAGGATGTGTATACATGTGTGTATGTATGTATATATATGTATGTGTATATATATATATATTTTTTTTTTTCCTACTGGTTCCCCCCACCTTTCCTCACCTAACTCCCAACCCCCTCAACCCTTACCTTCCCTCATGGTGCTACACCCCCTGCCACACACCTTTTTGGTGGCTCGCAGGGTACTTATGTAGATGTAGATGTAGATTACCAGCACCAAAACACTAGGAGTTCACCTAAACGGAATTCAATTTTCTCGCAGAAATATTGAACAGGAAAAAAGTATATTCAATAATTTTGAATACAGGGGGGAGAAAGGAGTCAGATGATTCCATTTGTTCCCGAAAATATGAATTACTTTTCATTCACACGCTAGGAAAACGGTGGGGTTTCACTGTCAAGAGAGAGTCAAGAAAGTCTCCTCCAAATCACATCGTACGAAAATAGCTTGCTGCCTCTCTCCTTCTTCATCTCACGTGCGCCATATGTATCGGCAGGAGTCCTCGCCCGTCAGATATACCGTAACTCAGATCCCCGCCAGGAGACAAGTGCCAGATCCCGCTATTTTTCTCACATTCCGCGGAAACAGAAGCCAAGGGAAGGGATGTAACTTTCCCTGGGATCCGTGAGAAATATGTTTGATGGTCGAACCTTCTTTCGCCGAAGACGTCTCCGCTGGAAGCATCGTCGTCCCCGTAAAAAAAGCATGAAGATATAATATTCTCGAGCGCTTGGATCGAAGTGTTTGAATGACCTTTAGCCTTTCCCTCTAAATGTATTGAGAATAGACGAGGCCATTCGTAAATACGCTTAGAGGCGGAATCCCTCGCGGGCAACGTTGGCGCCTGCCCTTCAACGGCGGAAGTGAAAGGACGCGAAACGGAACATTTCACCAGCAGAGAAAAGGCTCCGTTTCGTGGCGTTAACACACAATTTTGTTTTCATGGCAAAATAAATGCGGTACTCGACAAAAGCCAAAGGTCTCATTTTTACTTGCAAATGAGATTTTTCGCCAGCTTCATATTTTATCGCGGTTTGGGTGGTAGAACGCCACAAAACTGAAAAAATCCGCAAAAAAATTCTCATCCAAAACGAGCATGATAATTTTGTTTTCCGATGCACCTAGTATTTGTATCCAGCGGGAGGCGTTTCCATTCGGATCATCATCAAAAGCTCAAGGGATCGAGAGTGTTGTTGGAGCTCGTAGCTAACTGGGATAGGAATGCGAGGCATTGATTCGTTGGAGGAGGAACTAGGGCGGGGGAAGCGATGTGCAAACGGGTTGGTGCTTTCAGGAGTAGACGCGAATACCCCGAGACGTTTTTCGCTTCACTTACTATATGCACTAGATTTCTAATTTCCTCATGAATACAGGTATAAAGGTTATCGGCACAACAGAGAAAAACGCTAAGAATTTCTAGAAAAATGAGTGTGGGGATGGAAATCAGTTTATATGTAGTGGAACAACTTTCGCAGAGGGAACTTTCACATTTTAAAAAATCCAAAAGAAGAGAATATTATTCAATACGAGAGAGGTTTATGACATCAACAACTACAATTAACTAATGAGCGACCTTCGAAGCAAATGACTTCGAAAATATAAACTTTTTCGCAGCGGTTAATTTTTACATATTCTAGTTACGAAAAATTTGAACATTTGTGCGATTTATCGAAACCCATTACACTGATCATCGATTTATTTCTTGATTGAAAAAGAAGAAATATATTGAATTGAGGTTTACGAAAATCAATTTCATTTTTTCTTGAAACTGTTTCCACGGGACACAGGTGACGTCATACACGCACGATGCCTCATCATCAACGCATGACCATCACTTTGACATTAGTGGACGTGTCACGCGATCACTGGATAGGTCGCGGGTTCGAATTCGGCGAGATATGGTCTTAACAACCTTCATTTGACAACCCCGCCACACGCCCTCTCGGCGGCTTGCGGGGTATTATGTGGATGTAGAACAGTTGAAGTCACTCCGACAAAACAAACCAATCTATAACGACATGCATATAAGATCACTTCCAGAGGTACGTTGTATTGGCGAAAACTAGATTTAAAAATCAAATTACCCCAATCCATGGATTGGATAGAAATACGCTTAAATGCCTCGCTTTTTCCCGGAGTGTTACTGCACTGATATTTTCTCCCCCACGACTCGCATTTCTAGCCTAGGGTTCCACCACAGACGATTTTGATGGCAGAGCCGCTATCGCTGACCTCCGTCCGACGGCGACCTCTGGAGTTCACCTCCACCCCGGAGGTCAGTCATGCGGGAGAGCCAAGGCGAGCCAACACCGAGAGTGCTTCCGAATCTTCGCCGAGCAACGTCGCTTGGCTCAATCGGGGGAGAGCAGTGGTTAAGAGTGGATCCCCGGAAGAGGTGCGGACCAAGAAGAGGATCTGCGAAGGCAGTGCACGGCGTTGGCGAATAAATTCCTTACAAAAATGTTGAAAGTTTTATCAATTGAAGGACTATGATAATATTTAAAAGCATCTGCCTGGGGTATCCGGCGTAACTTTTACACCGGAGGTTACCAATTATTATGGAAGTTACAATTGAAATATTGAAATGAAACAAGTTTATTGATGGTGACGTCCACCGTCAGAACCTTGGTCAAATTCTGAGTAAAGTGTGTGTGGAATTACAAATTACTTGTTTAATTTAAATATAATGGTAAATTCCATTAAGTTACGCCGGAGGTTACCAATATGACTTTCAACCTGCCACGGTGGCATAAGGCAGTCGGCTGTAGGAACGTGATTTTTTTCTATACGTCTATCAAATTTCTCCGTAGACCTAAAACTGATTTGTCATTAACATATTGGGGATTTCATTTCTGGAGTGTTTTATGCAAAATGCTTTTAAGGAGAAATATATGAAAACTTCTTTTTCCTATATAGGCCCTTATTATTTGTTTAACCTAAATAAAAACCTAAATTCTTCTTAAATTCTAAATTCCTGTGTTCAAAATAAAGTGTGTGTGAAAGTAGAAATAAATTGTTTCATTTCAATGGAAGGGCATATTTTGCTGTTGATTTCCAAAGAATAGTGATCGTTGGTGAAATTAAAATGTGACCTTTACAAATATTTTCAGTCGATCGGTGCACTCACTACTTATTTACGTACATCGCTCGTAGTGCCAATTTTCGCCCGCTTATTCCTCTCTGTAGTTCCCGCTAAAAATTTAAGAACATTCAGATCGTTGGAGTTGGTTGACGGGAAGGATGGCAGGCGGCGCAGTCGGCATTAACACATAATAGAGGCTCGATAATATCGTAATCGAGGTCCTAGTGCGTAGCGTTCGTCCTGCTGGGCGTCGCTCGCGATAATGCCGTCGTGATTGCGGTTCTGCCAGGGTCGTCGCCTCGGATTATAGTCCGTCCAAGAGAGAAAAGTGGGAAATTGCACGCGGAGATTTCTCCCAAGGGACAGGATAAGGCAGTGGGCCAAAATTTGCAGGGGAATACACGGTAATTCCTTAGTTTCGATGCGCCATTCTCCTTATGTTAGTGCCACGCGAATGATCCGAAACACGAGAAAAATCGCGAAATCTTAAAGAAAAAAATCTTTATTGAGTGGAAAATTGTAATATTTTTCGTCTCTGTTATTATGGAACAGCTCCACCACATCACGTCTGGATGTGATGAGGTATATTATTATAAGTGACTGCTAGTTTGGTTACGCAATCTATTCTAACATCAGTAAATCTGTGGCAGAAATTATCACGTCAACCTTCCAAAATAATGTCATTCACAATACTCTTGTTAGACTTTCTCAAGGAATTATAAATTGACTTGGGCTTTGAGAAATAGGTCCGCGGTAAATGACGAGATGGGTGTCACTAGGAAACGCCCAATAACTTCCAATCGCTGGATTATATGTGGAGTGGGGTCCATGCCTATCACCCGCAATAACAATTTTGATCTAATATGCAACAATTGTGGTCTCATAAAATGCAAAACCGCTGGGCACATTTTCCATTGTAATATTAAGGAGTAAGTATACTTGGGAAAATGAAGACACTTCCTCAGAAACACTACTGGCTACCACCACCAAATTGAGCCACGGTGAAAACGGAGAAGTCAGCCAAATAGATCCTCGTACAGCTTCATCTATTACTTCGATCTAAAAATTTGTTGTGCATCAACTTTAATATTTGCTACACAGTTTCCTTGTTAATAAATTTCAATTTGAATATCATTATAAATTTACCGTGGATTAATTCCTAACGACATGAGACACAAATTTTAATGCCTTCAAAATAGGAAAAAATGAAGTTTATCGTGGGTAATATATTCCTCATTCGACTTGCGTTATCTGCTCGCTTCCTTCATTAGCAATGCAAATTTATCGAATGATAACAGCCAACTTTTTCACTGGTTACGAACAGTTGCAAACGAAGAATAATGAAAAGAGAAGTAAATGCGTTGTAGTGATTATTCCAAATGACAAAAAAAACAGTAGCGGTCCTGGAAGCTCGCCATTAAAATATTTCTTTTTTTTTCAAATAGAAATGTGAAAAGAAACCGGCAAAATTGATAGTTTCAAATGCTCGGGAGTCATATAGTATATTAATTCGGCAGAGTTATGGCTACATTCATGGCCGCTAGATGCCATCTTGTAATCTAGTGATGATGTTTCACCCGCAGTGACGAAGCTGGCTGGCATCACGATAATAAAGAGAGCACTGAGGAGAGTCAAGCAAATAATCACCCCCTTCCGTGACAGAGCGTGACTTCCATCAATACCCTCCATTGTCACTCCAAACTCAGTTCCCGAAGCCCTTCCCTGCGTCAGCAACCTGGTCAGAGTAAACATGACAGGTTTCAGGTTTAACTTTGTTGAATTCCTTCATAATGAGGGTAAAAAAATAAAATTTGCACTTCCACATAAAGAGTGAATGACCCATGTGGTCACTGAAAACCATGGTCGAAATTTTTGAAGAAGTCCTCTCCTTGTTCCGAACACAGATAACTCCCGGCAACGTCCGAATCCAAACCGTTTTTATACCAGCATGACGACACGCTCGATGATATTGCGTCGCAGGAGAGATAAAAACGTTTCGCAGCAGTCGTGGATGGAAGCAAGTGATAAAAGGGCATTTTGCAAAGCTCTCAGAAGAGTTAGAAGCGAGCGAGAAATGGGTCGGCGATGTAATAACACGACGGAAATTTTCTTTCCCCCTGCAGACCGCAACTTGAAATCGCAGGCAGGGTCGCAGACAAGGGATGCTGAAGAGTCGCAGGCGACCAGAGCCGCAAACCTTCGGTCTCACCTCTCTCGAATTCCTCAGTGAGCGGAAACGTCACTTATTTCATTTATCACCTCCTCACAAGCAGAGGCTCGCAAGATAATGCATTGACGTCGCCGAAGAAAAACAGAAATGGAGCGGAAACAAACGACAAAAAATTTAATGCGCCACGTAGCCATCTTCATGGTCGGAAGTGAAGACAAACACTGCTGCTTCTTCATCATAATTTATTTCGAGATCAACGAAGTAGGAAAATGCACGACAAAATGACATATTCACCCAATAACTGAAAAGGCCAACGACGTTTTCGTAGGACGTTCGAGATTTCCAGGCGACCCACAGCCAATCCGAGATGTTCCCCGAAGGACGGAGAGAGCATTCGAAAACTAATTGTTTCCATCTCGCGGAAGCATTCTTTTGTTTTTCGAACCGCGCCCACGCCTCCTCGTCCCATTCTCGTGGCGTCCCTCCTCGGCCAGCATGGGAACACCGGCATTAAAGCGGCGAAGCGAGAACGAAAGAGGGAAAAGATTAAAACACACACACACACACAGAGCGGGCGGGGCCCCAGTAACCTGTAACATCGGCTTGCGTTTTTTTCCTACCTTGAGAGGGAGCACACCCACCAGAGAGAGGAAGGGAGGGGGGACGTCACCATGGGAACGTACACAAAATAGAAAACGTTCGGAGCAACAGTTTCAGAGGCGCGGGGGTGGCGGGACGAGCAGAAAAGCCCCCATGGCGGCCGGCGCTGCAAGAGGGGCAGTTCCCACGACCGCAACAGCACTCACTCTCCGAGAACAATACCGCTTGGCGGAATAACGGGTGCGGGGCTGAGGGGGCATGGTATATAACAGCGCGCGTTGTTCCTAAGCCGTCTCCTCTCCCCCCAACTCACTCGCTCTTCCTTTCTCTCTTGTTTCGGGAAACGAGGTTTCGCCCGCGGTCGAAGAGAGTCCAGATCGGAAAAGAAAGGAAAATGAGCGATAAAAGTGTCGCATAAACCTCTCGGCGGCCACTATGACTCCCACGGACGAAATATTCGTGCTGCATTCCGCCCGAGGCGACGCGTTGCCTCGGGCGGAATGCAGCACGTTGCAGCGTTGCCTCGGGCGGATACACATTTCCGTGTATCTATTTCCACAGGAATGCATATATATATATATATATATATATATATATATATATATATATATATATATATATATATGGGGTCGCGGTGGTCTTGCGGGTAGAGCGTTGGACTGCTGACCAGAGGGTACCGGGTTCGATTCCCGGGCAAGGCACTTTGGGCACCTGCAGCTCCACCCAAGCTAGTTGATTTTTCGGGTATCAGAATTTCCTGGGAGACCATAAACGGCACAGGGAAAGGAACTGGCCCCCCTACCCTGGTGTGTGAATATTCACACGCCGTTGGGCTTGGTACATGGGTGAGCTCTACCACCTATATATATATATATATATATATATATATAAACCATAAACACAGTAATTAACCCGAAGGTCGGTGTAGTAGGAGACGAGAGCCAACGAGGGGTGGCCGTAATTTTAAATAAAGGGGTTGGAAGAAGCGTAGTCAACATAGAGCAAGCGACAGATAGAATTTTACTCGTAGAGATTAAAGCAGAGCCGACGAACTTGGTCATTGTTCAGGTATACATGCCACCGAGCCACCACAAGGAGGAAGAAGTCGATAGGATGTATGATGAGTTAGAGGATATCATCGCGAGTGTTCCTGCAGGGAAACATTTGATAGTGATGGGGGATTGGAATGCGACGGTAGGCGAAGGAAGAGATGGTGGTGAGGTGGGGGACTATGGGTTAAGCACGAGGAATTAACGCGGGGAGAAAGCAATTGAATTCTGCAGGAGACAGGGGTTAGTCATCACTTTATGCAGGAGACAGGGTTTAGCCACCACAAAGGGCGTAGGTATACATGGAAAATGCCAGGTGACTCAGAAAGGTATCAGTTACATTATATTATGGTTAGGCACAGGTTTAGGAACAGCGTGATAAATTCGCACAGTTTCCCTGGAGCGGATGCGGACTCTGACCATAATTTAGTTGTTATGAAATGTAACGTCCGTTTCAAGAAGATAAAGCAAGGGCGGCGGGTTAGGAAATGGAATTTAGAAGCAGTAAATGGATTAACGAGGAAGGAGTATCAGCAGGCTGTAGAGAAAATGATGGATGACGGTAAAGAACTGAGTACTATCGAAGAAAAATGGGAATGTATCAAGAAAGGGATATTGGAAGCCGCTAAAGACACTATAGGAACCGTTAATAGGAAAAGGATAAGGAAACCATGGGTAACGGATGAGATGATTGCAAAGATGGATGAGAGAAGAAGATGGAAAAATGTAAACACAGAGTTAGGCAAAATGAAGTACAAAGAGTTAAACAATAAATTGAGAAGGGCCACAAATAAAGCAAAAGAAGAATGGTGGAAAAAACAATGCAAGGATATGGGAAGTTTACAGAATAAGGGTGAAATTGGTGCTCTATACAGCAAGGTTAAGTTATTATCGGGAAGTAAGAAGGCAGGATCTGTGCTAACAGTTAAAGATAAATGGGGTAAGATAATAGTTAAACCAGGAAAAATCAAAGATAGATGGAAGGAATATATAGAAACGCTGTATAGTAAAGAACTTAGGCCGACAAGGTTAGACATAGAAAAGGAACATGACGTAGAAGAACATAGCTTAGGTCCAGGCATACTCGACGATGAAATAGAAAGGGCATTAAAGGAGATGAAAACAAATAAGGCTGTGGGGGTGGACAATATTCCTGTAGAAATGTTGAAATGGTTAGGGAAACGTGGGAAGAAGGCCATATATTGACTGATTCGTAGTATCTATGAGGAAGGAATCTGGCCGGAAGATTTTGTGAGATCGGTGTTAGTTCCTATTCCAAAAAAGGCAAAGGCTTCGTCATGTGAGGATTACAGAACAATAAGTTTGATATCCCACGCAGCTAAAGTTATTCTCAGGATCATCAACAAAAGGATAGAGAGTAAGGCAAATGATTACTTAGGGGATGATCAGTTTGGGTTTAGGAAAGGAAGAGGTACGCGTGATGCCATTGCAGTAATGAGATCACTAGTCGAAAGGAATATAGAATGCAATCAGGTTTGTAGATTTCAAAATGCATTTGATAGGGTGAATTGGGAAAAATTAATGCGTGTATTGCAGAAAATAGGAATGGAGTGGAGGGATAGGAGAATGATCCGCAACCTACACATGTCTCAGACTGCTCAGGTGCGAGTGGGGAACGGAGAGTCCGGATGGGCAGAGTTAGCAAGAGGTGTAAGGCAGGGTTGCCCATTGTCACCGGTACTGTTCAACGTATATGTACAGGAAATGATTAAAGAGGCATGGGAAGAACTGGAGGTAGGAATGAAAGTCGGAGGGAAATTCGTAAAATCGGTTAGGTTTGCTGATGACCAAGCATTAGTTGCTCAGTAAGCCAAGGGGTTGCAAGCATTGCTGAGTGAATTGGAGGTTCAGTGCGATAAATATGGGATGAGAATCAATATTAATAAAACAAAGGTTATGCGATTTTCCAGAAAGAAAAAGGCTAAGCATAATATTAAAATAGGCGGGGAAAAAATAGAGCAGGTAGAACAGTTTACATATCTCGGAAGTGTTTTGGGCCAACACGGTCAAAGTGGTAGGGACGTAAGGAGAAGATTTGCGCTAGGCTAGGAGGCTCTCTCAAGGAGGAGGGAGTTGATGACGGGGACGTTGAGTAGGGATGTTAAGACAAGATTCGTAAAAACTCTGATATGGAGCGTAGCTATGTACGGCGCGGAAACGTGGTCGCTGAAGCAGGAGGATATACGTAGATTGGAGGCTTTTGAAATGTGGGTGTGGAAGAGAATGGAGAAGGTGAAATGGACCGAAAGGAAAACAAATGAGGAAGTACTAGAAATGGTGGGGGAGGAGAGGGGTTTGTTGAGAGAAATCCTATGGAGGCAGGAAAAATGGATGAAAGGCGTATTGAGCGTAAAGACCTGATGTAGATTAGGTTGCTGGATTGGGTTTCGTTTGTAGTTACAAAATTTTTATTTGATAGTTGTGTCCATCCAAAAACCTACCTTAACCGGTAGATTACCTAATAATATATATATATATATATATATATATATATATATGTATGTATGTATGTGTGTATAGATATATTTCCGAGATGTACACGCATATGTATCTCGGCCTCGGTCAAAGAAATATTTTTGTGCTTGTGATCTACCGTATGGTGGGATTGCCTGTTGGAATGTGTGTGTGTGTATATATATACGAGGCATGCTCATAAAATAAGAGCCGTTTAGTCACAGGAAAAAATTTACTCATATGAAACACATTCTATTGGCACTTTTAGTTATCTACAAACCTACTTCACTTTTCTCCATAATTGCCGTTCTCTTCTAACCATTTTTCGTACCGCTGCACCAGCTTCTTTAGCCCCTCTGCTTAGAAGCTCGCCGCCAGAGAGTTGAACCAATTGACAACGCCGTTCTTGAGTTCCTCTTCCGTTTCGAAACGTTGTCCACTGAGCCACTGTTTCAAGTGCGTGAGGAGGAAGCAGTCGCTAGGTGCAAGGTCTCATCATCTCCATCTTGTTGGTAACGGCCCAAAAATTCTCGTCCACTGGACATTCTGTACTCTTTGTGGTAGTCGCTGAACATTTTTGGTACCCAACTTGAACACGATTTGTGGTATCCGAGGTTTTCCGTGACAATATTGAAGGCAGCAGTGCGTCCAAGTTGAGGAAATTGTTCAGCCAGGCCATTGATCGTCAACCGACGATCACATCGCAGTTTTTGTTCCACTTGCGAAACAATTTCATCGGTCAGAATACTGGGCCTGCCACTTCGCTCTTCGTCCTGGACATTTGTTCGTCCATTTTTAAAATCACGGCACCATTGTCTAACCTTTCCTTCACTAATAAACTAGGCACAACTCTCGGTGAATATCAGCGGCCGACAATCATTTTTCATACAAGAATCTGGTGACAGAACGCACTTCACAACTGGCGTGAACAACGATTGTCGCGGATATTGTTGTTTTCATACACGGATAAGCAATAAAACTTCTGAAAAAAAAACAAATGTGGCTATAGCTTCTCAATGAATCAGTAGACGGCGCTGCAGGAGTAAAACTGTGTTCTGGAGCGCCAATATTTAAAACTAATGGTTCTTACTTCATGAATATGCCTCTTTATATACTTTACGAATTTGTGTGTGTGGGTCGCAGTAGCCCAGGGACCGGAGGGTCCAGGGTTCGATTCCCGGGCAAGCCACTCTGAGCACCTGTTCCCATCTATTAGCTTAATTAAGCATAATCCCAAGCTATTAGATTTTTCTGGTACCAGATCTTCCGGGGAAACCATAATTGGCACAGAGAAAGGAACTGGCCCCCCAACCGTGATATGTGAATTTCACACGCCGTTGGGCTTACCTACCTACAATCACCTGCCAAATCGCCACACGTCAATTTATCTTATTCAAGGCGTAGTGCGAAATGAAATGCACCCTTTATTTGATCTTCACTTGAAATATCGCGATGTAGAACATGTGAAAAAGGTGGAGAACGGCAGGGCGAGGCTCTTCCCCCCAGATCCCCTAATCAAGTTCATTTGGATAAATAAGGCAGACGACGGAGTGAATACGTGAATTCTTTCCTTCATTCATCCTCTCTGTCAGACCACCTTCGCCATAACTCTTCCGCTCCCTCAATCTCTCCTTCACCCTCCACTTCGACGAAATCCACCCAGTCAATTGGGCAACCGTAAAATATTTTCTCAGTGAAAACTGAACAGAGTTATTTAAGCAATATCCTTGGAACTGATAAAACCAACATCTACCTAATCACTGCAATTTATTCCAAGCAATTAAAGCAATTTATGCATCAAAGTCGCTGACTTGATTGACGGTTTAAATTATTACCTAATCGGCCCCATCCAGCTGGAGGAGGAAGCAGTGGCCCTAGAGCTCATGATCGGAATCTGGTGGTCTTTCGTGATATTTTAGATCAATGATCTACACCACATGTAGCCCACTCGAAACCCGAAGGGCATCTGGATCACATGGACATTTAAAAAAGGTACTTCATGAATTATTCGTAAAAGAAGACTGCAATTGAAACAAACATCCTCGCCCGACGAATTTCCACGTGCTTGTTGTTTTACGGCCGAATTTGAAAGTTGGCCGAGACTCTCGACGGCGCGAGTATCTCTCTCGCAGGAGGCCTTTGTTTTATCATCGCCAGGTTGCGTCGCCGGGGGTTACGACATAATCCCGTTCCCTGAATGCGGGCTGTTTTCCGGGGAAAGGGTAGCCGTGGAGAAAGGGGCGGGTGTTCGGCGCGGGGAGAGGGGGAGGAAGATTGCGGGAAGAGAGTCCAATTGGTGGCTCACAGTCAGGGCCATTCGGAAAAACCGAGACGAGGGCGTTACGATCCGGAAGGGAACACCAAAAATTTGAACGCGGACGTGCTCTCATTCGATGGCGAGTGACACACCCGGGAAAAACACCGCGCGCACACGCTGACCGCTGAAGCAGAGAGCCCACTCGTTGAAACGCAGGACACGGCGGATTATACAGAAGTGCATAACTAATACGTTACTCCTCGCATTATCTGCGAAAAAAATACCCATAAGACGCGAAACAAAATCGCACGAGTTCTGATCCAGAGATTTTTAAAGAAGGGAGAAGAAAGGAAGAAAGTGGAAGGGCCGACGGTTGAGGATTCGTTTCTTTCTTCTCACTGTGTATCACCCGAGAGACTTCCTATGGAAACGTTAACACTTTGTCAGAATAGTGACTGTCGACATAAAATTCCTTTCGTTGAGAAAATATTTGGCAATCGACCGAACTCCCATTGTCATGGTTCCAGGAAAAAGAACGCGAACGTTCTTCTTTCGTTTAAGCATGAGAAGCAAACATTTGAAGACTAATTGAAGAAGACAATCGCAGAAAAAATTGGGCTGCCTAGTCATTATTGCAAGAGTTGTTAGTGTAAGCGGCAAAAATATTAGAAAGTCAGGAAGGTTCACTTTGGCGCAACAATAAAACAAGGTTTAACGAATTATGGAAAAACTATACGATGTCTAGCCAATAAATACGTGAACTGGTGCAAATTGGCAGCCATGGCAGCCTATCTTACTACTACTGATGCACTAGCGGCGTTAGTTGCTTGAGACCCAATGAGCCGTCCGTACTTGGCGGATCGTCGAGCTGTGCCTATGGTGCCAGTTATGTTAGTTTTTGTTGTCGGTGTTTTCACTGTTTGACGAAAATGGAAATTGATGAAATCACAGAGCAACGAATCAATATCAAGTTTTTTGGTGAAGTGTGGTAAAAGTTATCCGGAAATTAGTGAAATGTTGACAGCTATTTACAGTGATAATGCTCTGAAGAAAACATCCGTTTTCAAGTGTTTTAAGCGTTTCAAAGATGATCGACAAGACGCCTTGCATCAGCCGAATAAACCGTATTTTTTAACATGATACTAAGCCTATCGGACTACCAGGAAATAAAATTCAGTCTTAAATGTGCAGATTTACCAATTGAAATTCGCAAAAATTTAATTTTGGGTACTTTACCCACAGGGTTTGCGAATGAACGAATTGCTTTCTCCATGGAATTATTTCACTTTTACTGGATTATTGTGGTCCTAAATTAGAGCAATAAAATGTACGCTTTCTGTTTCAATAAAAGGTACACTTTACTTGGAATAAAGACAATAGGTGTATTCAGGAATGAATGTTCGCCCTTCTATCACGGCGTGGAATAAGAAATAAGCCGAAAATACGACGTAAAAGAAAATGGCAAAAGGTTGCTGCCGTTAATTACTCCTGCCTCGTTGATTTTCTCTAGCGAGGAAATTTTTGTTTCATTTTAGTTTTTATTATTAGTTTAGATTTTACTTTTATTAGTGTGTTTAACCGTGAGGTGTACGGTAGAATTGGCCCTTGAATAAATTAAACTTTTTTCAGTGTCACCTCATCTCTCTTCGAAAACACCTAAAACTCTTGAAACATAAAACAGATATTTAATAATTAAAATAAATGAAAATATTAAATTTATATTATTCGGGTCGATGAAACTGAGATGAAATAATTCATGTACAATTGGAAGACTATGGATGGGCGTCAAGGACCTCCGTAGAAGGAGATCAGAGGAGAGTGAAAGCCCTCGAATTATAGCGCTGGAACACGATGCCGAAGAACAAATGGAACGATAAAATAATCAACGAAGAAGGAGAAGAGGGGAAAAGACATGATAAGGAAGGGACGAAAGAGCTGGATTGGGAGCAACATAATACTTAATGAATGTGCTATGAAAACGATATAAGGGAAATACGAGGGCTGACCAAAAAGTACCTTACGTTTCGGCCTAGCTCGGCGGTGGCTAGGGCTAGAGCCACCATCTTGGTATCTAGACGTCCCTACACTCAGTTTACGCAGCCTGCTGTGGCAGTACGCTGCGGTTCTTCGACTTTACTCATTACTAACTGTCAAAATGTGCATTGCAATAGAAAATCCCGCGAGCTTTGAAATGGGATATGTGATTACGTTTTTACAGGCAAAAAAAATCACAAGCCAATTGAAATTCATTGAAAACTTTGTGAAGTATACGGAGACGAAATAATGAGTGATGGCGGAGTGAGGCAATGGTGCACTAAGTATAAAAATGGCAGAACCAATGTTCACGACGAGTATTAATTAATTTATTTATTTGTTCACGACGAGGACCACAGTGGTCAGCCGAGCCTTGTGACAGATGAACTGATGGTGAAAATCAACGATAAAATTCGTGAAAATCGCCGATTGGGGATTGCGTATCTCTCGCTAGACGTGGCTTGCTACACAGCGCTTTGAGAGTTCTGCAGAATTGCATGCTAATGTATAGACAAGTATTTTAAATGTAAGGTGGCAGAATGCTTGATAGACGGAATTGAATAGCTTGTGTATCGCTATGATAAGTTCCTTTATTCGAAAACCGATAATGTAGAAATATAGTTGAAAAATTGTCCTTTTAAATTTATATAATAAAAGTTGATCTCGTCACTTGATTTATATTTCATTTCAAAACGTAAGTTGCTCTCTGGACAGACTTCGCTGACGACTCGCGAGATTTGCTATTGCAGCGCACATTTCAACAGTTCGCAATGAGTGAGCAAAGTAGAAGAACCACAGTCGGCACACACAATACCACGGCATGATGAGTACTGACTGTAGGGACGTTTAGGCTAAAAGGTGAGTTACTTTCTTGAAAACCCTCAAAGAAGGCTGCCAAAGTGGACTAATACGTATCCAAGTGAAATCAGACGGAATTCCAATGAGGCAGTAAGGAAGTGAACACTAAAAAGGGAAAATTCATTCAGGGCGCCAAAAAACACCTGGATTCAAATGCTGATTATGACTAATAAAAATCAATTGCGTCCTCTCAGTTCATTATACGCTATTCTGAGGGGCGCCATCCTTTGCCATCGATTCTCCCCGATTGTCATGATAAAGTACAAATTTTCACAACCATACTTTTCCCTCAGACATCCCTCATGGTGTTCCGTCTGGGCAGGTACTCTTTAAGTCCTCCCTTTCCTCGTATCACATAACCCCAGGCATCTGCTATTGCACTTAGGATAAATGATTCCAACGGTCTTGAAAGTTAAGGTTACATACTCGTAGTTACACTAATCACACTAATAATAAAGGAAGGCCTGCGAAATATAACCTGGGAGGCCATAGACTTAAATTTCCATTCTTTTCGCTTTGAAACGAAACCATACCCACCGGAGCCTTCTGAAATTTTCCTGAGTTTATTTTCGCTATTACGAGTTCTTTTAAATCCCCCAAATGTTCAGAAAAATGAATTTTAAACTCCGAGACTTTGGCTTTAGAATAAGGAAGTGGAGTGAATATGAAAGTGATGGCAGTCAAGAGAAAAGGCTAAGGATAGGCAACACAAATCGAGCTACCATCACGACCTCTGTGACCCACTATGGTCATTTGTTGGGGGATTCATAAAGTGCCTGTACATGCTCGCCACCGACTATACAATTGAACTCAACGACACAATCAAAGGAAAAACTCAATTTTGAGCAAACAGGCAAATCGCTTCATAATCCTTAGCTGAATAAACATTATAAGTAGAAGAAACCTCAAAACATCTCATCAATTACGCAACGAGGGCAGTTTCGTTGTCATACTCCATTCGTGGTGAGCTGGGACAGAACTCACCCGCATCATCGGCGGTGCTGTGGCATGCTACTCAAAAACAGTTTCGTTGGAGAGTCCAATAAAAGCGGCACATTCACACGGAGGGAACATCAGCTATGCGCCTCAATAAATAATCGTACCGGGATCGGTTAAGAGGCGGCGCCAAGTGTCAAATCAGAATGCGGACGTGGTTTTGCATGGGACGAATAAAACCAGAATTGGCGGACATTCACTGCTAAAAATGTGATGATGGGCCGAGTGGCGTTTGGTGATGGTCGCTGCTCCCACTCTAAGACCCGTCCCTCCCTTCTCTAGGCCATTGACCACCGCACACTCCTCGTGTGCCACTCTCGTCCCCTCTCCTCCGCCGACCGCGATTACCAAAAGCGCTTTGAGCGACCGGAGACCACACGGTGAGAGATTAAGCCAAGCTAAAGAGATGCCAAATGACGGCGTGGCATCAAAGGCACCGACGGCCCTTGTTCTTTCTGCGAAATCATCGGCCCCGGAAACGGAAGGAGTGGGAAATGAGGTAGGAAGTGGATGAGAAAAAATATAACAGACACGAGGAAAAAGAGATGATTCAGAAGATGCGAGTATAAGCGACGCGTTTATCATGACATAAACACAAGTCGAGCTCCCAGGTAAGTAAAAGGCTATCGGGCGGTAAAAAATTAGACACGGTTTGAGTCGACGCTAAATTGCAAATAAAGGCCTTAAATGAGATGTGATACATTCGGGCATTTTCTGAAGAAGCAAAGCAAATTATTTTTGAACTATATGGACATCATGATGAAATAATTAGAGAGATATTAAAAATTACATATGCTTTTCATTGCGAATCGGAAAAATATGCATTACATGAGCCGGCGTCAATTAATTGGACAAAGCTTAAAGGTGAAAAATGTCAGCGAAGAACCCAGAAAGAGGTTCGATTATCCACTCTCGCGATCAAGCGAAATATTCGAATGCAAAAAAGCTGCAACAGCCTATGGTCCTGGCCTGGGTCCTATGCTAAGCTTGACCTTTCCGCATTCGGAATACTCCCTCAATGTGTCACAAACCAGGACAAATCAATAACTTAGTTCATAAATGTTCATTCTACTTAATGGAGTTAAAATAATAACATCAAAAAGATAGATTCGTGATATGCGCCTTTGACCGAGATAATTATTTCAACAGTCGACAAATTAAGTACACCCGAATGAATTCGAAGCCGCGCTTTTGTGCCTAAATTCAGAGAGATTTTCGACTTGCAAAGAGGCGGTGAGGACAAAGAGAAGAATTTAAAGGTGAAAAAAATTCAACCTTTTTATGAAAATAATATTTATATTGTAATCAAGATAATATTTATATTGTAAATATTTGGCACGGAATACCTTAAATCTCACGAAAATATCAATAATCGCAAGACAAAAGTATTTGCCAACGTTAGACCATTACAAACTAAGCGAGCAACACCAAGAACATGGTCATAATATTTCTAGATGTCAATAGCCTCGAAAGTAAAATAATGAGTCATTGGCGCCGCAAAATTAATTTCCCAACAATCCAGAAATCTTAAAAATTAGTAATAATTCAAGTAAAACCGCCCAGGATCGAAGAGACTAGGCAAAAAGTGACTTTTATGCCCAGTCTTTTCGATCCTGGGCTGTTTTGCATCGAAAGCAAGGACGCTCTCTCACTCCTTTCCTCAACACGATGGATGGAGAAGCGGGCAAATAAACCAGTGTCCATCCCCCTCCCAAACTATGAAGCATTCTATAGAATCCAATATTAGGGAGAGTGCACACCAGGAGCGGTTCACTCTCCACCCGTTCACCCCAACCCCCGAGGGAAACTTTCGGCTGACACCTCGGGTCCACTCAGGCTACACACATAAATCAATACTATTGAACGCACCCCTTTCGGTGGCGCAAGCACGAGAATGATACGCTCTTAATGCATCGACATATGGCCCTGAAGGCCGCCGCGAGGGCGTTTGGCGGCGGATGTTAGGTCGTGAGAGTTACAGCATTCGGTGATTGGCTATTAATGGCCTCCGGGAAGTTCCAATGGTCATAAGTTGTGTTTCATTCTGCCGAACCGTGCGAGGGGAAATGATTGCTTACATGCCGATCGGCTTGGTCAACTTCCCTTTTCTTAATGAGGTCTCACTTACCGATGACATTGAAAAACCTGATTATTTCATCACGGGAGACGGTTACCTTTTGTCGAACCATTGGAACTAAGTGTTCATCCCTCAAAAAATAAATGAGCGTTAACGGAGGTGAGCAATAGGGGTAAAGAATTCGAACGAACCACAAAGGTATCGATGGACCAATGAATATGTCTGCCGAATAAAAAACCGAAATGGACTCACCTGAAGCAGCCTACTAGAACGAAAACATTTCGCTTTGAACATTTTATGCGGATTGAATCCCGAACAGAAATGTATTCAGGTAGTACAATTGGTGTTAAAAACTCATAATCATTATAGATCCATGTTATTAATAAATTAAGAAATGTTATAAACATACCATATGAGAAATATATATATACTCACAGAAAATCTATAAAAATTTGTAAACATTAACTCGTTATGTAATTTCTGCGTAAACAAAATAACAGCATACAAAAAAGCTCCCATGAGCACTGAAATTTTTGGGGGCGCGCCAGCTTCTTCAGCGGAAGCAAGAAGAGATTTGCTCACTTCTGTCCAAGAAGGTAGTCGCACCACCGAATGTTTCAACACTCGTGTGCTCTGTTTTTGTGCTTTACTATGGGCATCATGCTCGTGTCATTCAATTAAAAATATCAATCCGCGAGATTTTTCATTGGTATGCAATTTATGTAAAAATATGTCGGTCGCGGAAGTGTAGGGGTAGAGCGTTGGAATACTGACCAGAGGGCCCGGGTTCGATTCCCGAGCAAGCATCTCCGGGCACCTGTAGCTCCACCCAAGCTATGTGATTTTTCGGGTACCAGATCTTCCTGGGAAATCATTATCGGCACGGGGAAAGGAGCTGGCCCCCTACCCTGGTGTGTGAATATTCACACGCAGCCGGGTTTGGTACATGGGTGAACTCTGCCATTGCCTACTAAATCGACCTTCGGGTTGATTACTGTGTTTTTATATATATATATATATATATATATATATATATATATATATATATAACTTTTGGACGGCACAATAGAACACAGAATAAAACAGATAACACATAAAAGGACACTCACACTGTAGATGATTTAAGCCTTCGGCCCACTCCGAGGCCTTCTTCAGGTCAGACTGACTATATATATATATATATATATATATATATATATAAACACACAAACACTAACACAAAAAACACTACACACATAGAAACATAAAAGAAGGACACTTACATTGAATATTTACGTTTCGACGGCACGGCCGTCGTCATCAGACGACGTGAAAGTGACTATATATATATATATATATATATATATATATATATATAGTCACTTTCTTGGAAATATGGGTTCGTCCGGAAAATAAGTGTACTGAGCTCAGGAAAAAAAAATTATTACACTTTTACATATCTTAAGCTAATATTCCTCAAAATAGGACCCTTGTGAGTCGATACACTTGTTCCAGCGGCGTTCCCATTCCTGGAACGCTCCCGGGAAGGCATCATCGGGAACCTCTCGAAGACACGTCGTCACGGCCTCTTTGATGGCGTCCAAAGTCCCGTATCGCGTTCCTTTCAAACTCCTCTTTATCTTCGGGAACAGAAAGAAGTCCGGTGGTGCCAAGTCCGGGCTGTAGGGCGGGTGCGGCAGCGTTGCCACGCCGTGCTTGGCCAAGAAGTCCGACACGACAAGCGCGGTGTGAGACGGCGCATTGTCGTGATGCAGCCGCCAGATGTTTTTGATCGCTGGCCGGACGCGGGCGACTCGTTTTCGAAGCCTGTCGAGCACTTGGACGTAAAATGTAGCATTTACAGTTTGTCGTTCAGGTACAAATTCGTAGTGGACGACTCCCCTTTTGTCAAAAAAGACAATGAGCATCATAAACTTATTTTCCGGTCGAACCCTGTATACCCATTTGCAATTATCCCGAATCCCTCAACAAATACCTCAACAACCTTCACCATTCCCTCCTCCAACGGAGATACCCAGATTCTCTCCTTCACAAAAAAAATCCTAAAACAATCCTACAACCTCAATCCTCCCTCAACCATAGACTTCCACCCTCTCACAATATGCACCACCTACTTCCCTGGCATCCAGTCCCTTAAATTCATCCTCAAAGACCTGTACCCCATCCTCCAAAATCACAACGTTTCGTCCAACCTTCTTCCCAAATGCCCCTCTGTAACCTTCAAACGACCCGCCAACCTATCAGATCTCCTTAAATCCACCAAGCCCCTTTCCAAATCCCCTCCTACACCCAGAATCACACCCACTCCGTGCTTGCGAGACAGATGTAAAACTTGTCCTATTTTCACCACTCCACCCCACTCCATCCCACCTTTTTACTCTTTCCCGCCCTTCCCCCACTCCTCAGGCACATCTCAGAATGTAGTCCATCTTCTGACATGAAACTCTGCCCAGCATTTTACATAGGCCAGTGTTCCACACCCCTGGATCTCAGGATAAACAATCATCGCGCCTCATGTAATCCCTCTTCCCCGTCCGCTGGTCTTCCCATCCCAAAACATACCTCCCACCACAACACCCCCTTCAACCACTGGTACAATGTTTCCGTTCTAGCATCCCTTCCCCCATCCGATAACCCTATAAAATTAAAAACAATGGAAATGGCATTTATATGGCTGTGTAAAGCCTATCAACATCCAGGTCTCAATGTCGTTCACTAAATGGGTGGGGGGGCTTGGGGTGGATGGAGGTGTATTTGTTTCTTGCGAGGTGGTGGGACAATTTATTCATCCGCATACATTTTGTCATCCTTGTCCTGGATTTTGACTTGTCGAGCCCTTATGATGACTTTGTGAGTTGATGCCTTGGTCATGGGTGTTGTGGTATCTGTGGATGAATTGTTAGTTTTCTGTGTCGCTTGTTACTATTTCCGCATCCTCCTTATTCCATCTCCGCTCCCCTCTGGCCTCCCTTTCCCCCTCCATAACCTCCTCCTTCACCCCTCTCCCACCACCTGTTCTCCGCTCCGCTTTCTCCCGCTCCACATACTTCTTCTTCCACACTCCCTCCTTCACCCCTCCCCCACTACCTGTTTTTTCCCCTCTCCCTCGTCCCCTTTTCTCTCTGCACCACATACCCTTTTCCTCAGTCATAACTTATCTTCCGAAGAAGACGGAGTTCGAATCCGTCGAAATTATCAAGATATTATTGTGAGTGTTCTTTTTATGTCTTATCGTGCTGTGTGTTACTGTCTAAGTTTTTTATTCAACACTTCCGTGTTACTTCGAAGAAATCATCTATATATATACATACACACACACACACACACATATATATATATATATATATATATATATATATATGTTGGGCAAGCGAGGTAAGGGTAGGAACAGGATAGGGATGTTGGACGGGATGAAGGGAGGAAAGAAGTACACCGAGATGAAGAGGGACCTGATATAGATTAGTTTGCTAGGTGGGGAGTCACAAAATGTTTATTTGATAGTTGTGTCCATCCAAAAACCTACCTTAACCGGTAGATTACCTAATTATAATATATATACATATATAAATCTATATAACATTTGGATGGCACATTATAACACAATATAAAATACACATTATAGATTGTTTCAGCTTTCGGCCTACTCCGAGGCACTCTTCAGGTCAGACTGTGTTATATTGTGCCGTCCAAATGTTATATTGCTCTCGTGAGTGCTTCCTTATTATCGATGTATATGTATATATACAGGGGCGCACCTATAACTGGTAGGACTGATTTTTTTACAAGAATTTTATATAATCGATGGTTTCAGGCGTTATTTTATGGAATCGGTTCATTCTAAAGCGGATAAAATAATACTTTGTAATTCCACAGATTTATTTCACAAACACACGACCCGGGTTTCGACGTACAACGTAATCTTCAGGTGGAAGATGACCTGAAGATGACGTTGTACGTCGAAACCCGGGTCGTGTGTTTGTGAAATAAATCTGTGGAATTACAAAGTATTATTTTATCCGCTTTACAAGAATTTTATTAACGATATACTTACATCGACTTAATAATCTTCAAAGTGCTCCTTGAGCTGCTACACACTTAGTATAACGTTGCTCCCATTCCCCGTACGCCCGCTGGAAATTTTCTTTGGGGATGCCGTTGATGACCCCCGCCGAAGCCTCTTTAACGGTCTTTATCGAGTCAAAACGTCGTCCCTTGAGCTGTCTTTTCATCAGGGGGAAGAAGAAAAACCGGTGGTGCCAGATCGGGAGAATAGGGCGGGTGCGGCAACGGTGTAACGCCGTATTTGGCCAGGAGCTGTTTGACGACGAGCGCGCCATGGCACGAATTTTCGGCACCATCTTGGCTCACACCTTGCGCATGGCCAAATCCTGGGGAATAATGGGTTGGACGTTAGATGCAGACAGACCCAACTGGTCTGCAATTTCTTCACTGGTTAAGCGTCGGTCTGTGTTCAGCAGTGTTCCTCACTCTGTCCACATTCGTGTCGGTTCTTGCCGTCGACGGCCGTCCGGAGGGATGGTCGTCTTCAACGAGCTCCCTACCCTCTTTAAACAACTTGTGCCACTCAAATACTGTGGAACGGCTTAAGCCAGTGTCCCCATAAGCCTGCTTGATCATATCGAGGGTCTCAGTTGCCGTCTTCTCGAGTTTCGGACCAACATTCACGGAATAACGTTGCTCTAAATTCAGATTCATTCTTATTTCGACGCGGACAAAAACCTTGCTTCACTAAAAACGGTGTCCTCACTCAACGACAGCCTGCAGGCGACTGAGGTTGGTGTCGGTCTGTTGCTAAGAGCCCCCTCCACCTTACCCTGCCATGCAGACCCCCCTCCACCGCTCCGTTCGCGCCAGAGAAAATCAGTTTTACCACTTTTGGGTGCGATCATGTATATGCATGTATATACTAGTATATATCATAAATAACACGCAAATGAATACCCCCATTTTAGAAAGTTTGAGCTCTCGGCCTTCTCTGAGACCTTCTTCATGTCAGACTAGAGTACCTCGGACGGGGAACATTGAACCTGGGGGGAGGTGCAGTGTATGTTCGGAGGGAATTAAAGATGGCGGTTAAGGGTGGGAACTTTAAAAGATCGGAAAGCTAGTATAAATGTTGATTCGCGAGTTCTAACCTCTATATCGGTGGTAGAATCGGATTGGGATTATAGGAAGGTTAGGGAGAAGCACTGGTCGAAGGAAAGGCTGTGGGAATTCGCATATGAAGGCATAGGATGAGTGAGGCAGAGTTTCGGGTGCAGCGGTGATTGTTCATTCGAGTGGATAAGGGGGTAATGCATTCGCCTATGTAAAATGAAGTATGCATGACAAAAGATAGATGTTTTTCGAGAGACAATTAGCGTGGGAAGGGGGTGAGGGGGCGATGGGGGATGTGGGAAGAGGGGAGCAGATCTGATAAGTAGACATGTTTTGCATCGGGGGCGATTGAAAGTAGGGGAAGTATGAGGAAAAATGTCAGGGGTTGGTGAATCTCAGGATGCTTTTGAGATTGTCCGGTCGTCTGTAAGCGACAGAGGGGCATTGGGGCGGTAAGGATGAGATAGCGTCATTGTCGTGTAAAATAGGAAAAAGTTCTATGAAAAAGGGTTTAAGATCCTTATCTCTCCCTATCCACGGACAGCGGATTTTGTAGCACCACAGCCACCTTCAACAAATACTTCCACAATCTACAACAAGCACTCAACAAACGTGGTTACCCAGAAAAGGTCCGCTGCTCCACCCGCCCACACACACCACAGAAAAATAACCCCAAATCTGAACTAGGACTCAACCTTCGCACTACGGATCCCACAGACTGAAAACCTGGTGCTATCATTGTATGTGTCCTTTCACACCCCTTTGCTATGCATAATTGTTAGTTCTGCTGTGCCATCCGAGTGTTTCATACGTATATGTACGCTGCATATATGGATTTCTTTACAAACACTTGTGCAACAATCTTGACATGAAAACATTGTCGCCCAGGCACGACGGTAATGTAGGTTTGAGGTTTTCGAAATGTGGGCGCGGAGAAGGTTGGTGAGTGGATGCTGATATTAGGAACACGATGGAATGCTGATGACTGTGGTAAAGGGAGAATGCTAGCAATACTAAGAAGAGGGAGAAAAGGAGAAGTAATTAGGACGGAATGAAAGGAGGACAAAAGTAGGAGGTATTAGATAATAGTTCAATGCACCCTCGGGCGTCAAGTTGTGTCTTGCAAGGCGCGGCTAAGAAATATAGGGGTATTGCATTGTTACCCATTAATTAAAATGGTAGATTACCAAACAATAATAGCAATAAACATATATGTGCATACCATAGTGACTAGAGAATTGAACTACGATTCCGAAAGAAAAACTCACGGAAGTTCAATAAAGAATGCAAAAGGTAAAGACTGAAATGCATAGTCCTTTATGAAAGTAATTCGCACGATTTTATTAATTTCGTTGAGAAAATAGATATATCGATCGTACTTTTACAAATGCTTACAAAATTCTTCAAAATACACTCCCCCTGCATCCTTAACTAACTTGCACATATGTTGGGTACAATTCACGTCTTAAGTATTGGGGCCAGTCCCTACCCCATTGCAGTGTGCGATACGCACGTGCCGAACAGCCTTGGGTTATCAGGGACCATCCAGAGCCACTGACCGGATTGGGATCGGAGATAACGCACAGTGCAACAGAGGACACTGCGCCGTCGTTCGGTCAAATACGGGGAGACATGCTATCACGGAGACGATGTGATGAGGTATCGTGGAGAGGCCAATAAACTTGATCTCATCCAGTTCCTTGAATGGATAGCACACGAAAGATTCATTCAAATCCGTTACTCACGCGAACAAAGAAGATATTTTAGAACGACTGTTCTAAGGACAAGATACGCAAAAAGAAGTTTTAAATATTGAATAAAAACAAAAATTTCGTAAAAAAACCCCAAGTCAAAGCTTTATCACTGACATTAAATTTCCTGTACATGGTAAATGATGAAATCTCGGGCGCAGAAACTTTGCCATAAACTCAATCCCGAGAGAAACTAATACGACCCAATAAGGCTCTAATGTGAGCCCAAACGACAAAGAAATCCATAAAAGGATATAAGATACGAGAGGGAAACTCTTTCGTTCTCCACGAAGATAAGCAAGGTCGGAGGAAGAGATGAAATTCTCCGGACTCGACTAATCCGTGGTCCTGCGAAGGGCTGAGGGAATTCGCCGAGCCCTCCCCGACGTCGCTAATTTACATCGGTGAGGGCATAATCCGATCGCCATGGAGATCGTTCAACAGAAATAACTACGACACGCTCTCTACAATAAAATGAAATCGGAACTCGATAAAAAAATAAAGAAAGAAGGCACCGATGGAAATGAGTGAGAACGAAAAGTTTGGGAAGTTATATCAAATGAATAAGTCACCGAAAGAGAAAAAATGTATTCGAAGACAAAATCGGCAAATGGCGAGAGCACATCGGCTACACTTGCGGTAGTTACATCGATAGAGACTCCGAGAACGAATTAACCGATGAATGAGGACCGAAAAATTGACAAATACACATATTTAATTCTAATGTATTCCTTATCTTTGTTCGCAAACCTTCGCAGGCATTTGTATAGCATTTCCTCTCCCCAAATCATCGCGATCGAGATGCTCAATCCGTCGATCATTTCACTCCAAACTCTCTTCTCATAAATTGACTTATTATTATCTCTTCTCTTGCGAAACCGATCTCACGTATGCTCATCATTGGTCGTTCAATCCCAAGATTGGCTGACTTCAGCCCTTCATTCTACCCTATCCGATGCTATTTGGTCTCCGGAAAAAACTGTAGGTCGATCGATTTTACGGCCTATATGAAAGACAGACACGATATGGTTAGGCAGGAGGTCGAAATACAATATGTTGGAAATGGCAGTTTTTTGATGAATCCCCCAAGCCTTATGGGTATACCTACGTTGTCGTAAACACCGAAGGCAACTTCATTTAAAAATAAACTAAGATTTTAACGCTTATATTTACGTGTTTCTGTTACTAACTTGATTAGAATAGTTAATTTATAGTTCTAACTCTAATTTAAGCTACGCATTTAATTATGCAGAGCACAATAATCACTTGGAAAGGGATCTCCACCGATGAAAAATCTTGCATTACTATTGGGCTCAGGAATAACCCCTTAAGTCATGACACGGCTTCGTTTGAGTTCTCGTCGCGGGGGCGAGAGGACGACCCGGGTCAAAGCGGCGGAAGGCGAGAGGTCTCCAGGAAAACTTCCCGAGCCCAACTCATCGTAAGCAAATGGCTGTGCCGAGTCAGAGAAAACTACTCGCCAAATAGGCCAGTGGGGAAACATATTTAGGGCCGCCAATGACGAGGACGGTCGGGAGGAGTGGGAAGGGGAGCACGATGGAGGGGGAGGCCTCCGTCGCACCCCAAAACAGTCGCCCTCGCATCCCCGTCCCGGGGCCGCCACTCCCCCCTCGAATAACACCGGGCCAAAGTTCACGTACCTGCATGCGTGCAGAGATGCGAGTTTATTATTATCGGTCTCGGCCATTATTTTGAGGAAATAGTGCATGTTATGCTCCAGATTGAACAGACTCTGTAAATCCCAAAGCATGTTAGTTTATTTGGTACAAATGGTTTCCTTCCTACACCATCATTAGGTACAAGGTATTGCAGCCGAGGTTGATGTCAGAGAGAAATCGTTGGTATGCACCAAATAAAGGCACTGTGGAATTCTCATAGCGCGTTCTCGATGCCATAAAAATGTCCATTTCCGTGGATCGCCTGGACGGCGCTGCCTTCCGCAAAGCACGGCGGTGTTGGGGTAGCGTGGACCCACCCCTGAGGCAAAGGTAAGAGGGGGCGCGCGAACGGGGATTTCTTATTTCTTTTCGTCCTTGGGCGGGAGTGGAAGAGGGTCGGGGGCCTGGCGTGGTAAGGGCTCCTTCCCCAGGGCCGGGGTGTGGGGAGGCGGCCCGGTTGTTGAGGTAGGAGAGGGGAGGCTCCAAAGGCCGTGCCCGGGCAATTCCTCCGGCCACGTGTCGTAACCAAGAGCCCCCTCCTCCTCACCTCCCCCACTCCTCCCCTCTCTCTCTCGGAACCTTCGAGGGTAGGGGCGGCGGGGGTTGGGAACGGGTGGCGGATGAAAGAGAGAGAGAGAGGGAGGGGGAGCGAGGCCCTCGCGTATCGGGGGCTGGGGGGGCGAAGGAAGTGAGGGCTTATATATCGCACGGGATCAATAACGGCAGGGAGGGACGGGAGAGGCCGGGAGGTTGGGGGTGGTGGTTGGAAATGTGTTTGTGCGAGTGTTTTCGCGGGAGGGAAGGGGGCGGTGCCGAGGGAAGGGAGAGGCCTCGCGGTGAGCCTTCCATTTCTTCCTTAGCTCCATTTTTTTCCACAATTTTCCCTAAAATTCCTCCACTCTCTCTCTCTCTCTCCGTGCCCTGGAGGCGTTGTCCAGGGCAAGAACAAACCCTCCCCACTACGCCCTGATACATACCGTCCATCCATTAATTCATATAAAGACCCGCGCGAACTGACCGGAGGGGGGATCCTAAGAAAAAAAGGATATCGCAAATAGTTGCACACCCCCCCCTCGTCCACTCATCTATGAGTTTAATAACGGTGGCGGAAACTGTCTGGAGATATATGAGACGTGATGTGGAGTGGGGCACCCGTGGCGGGGAGGGATGTAGAAAATACCTCGAAAGGCCAAATTTCGGGAACATTTCTTCGCATGGTTGGGAAACATTTTAATGTCGATCCAGGATTTCGAGTAAAATATCTTCACACAGTCATCCTTTACCCAAAAATAAGGCTAACCGCACAAAACGTTTTAGTAGCGTGTCACCTGATAGTCCTCTATCAACATTTCGGGCAACGAACGAGAAACGATCTTCGAAGCTCGATACTCGAAACTAAATTTGCATTGGAGTTCTAAAATAGGATGCAAAAGTTTTAATTTCAATCGCATCTCGTGAAGCGTAGGAAAGAGTTCATTCAGATTTATAGTCATTGCGAGTAATTGTACGTACAAAATTCAATCGTGTGCATATGTCAATTTCGGGCGCCCGAGGGCCTGGATGCCCAGATCGACGCGGAATGAGATACCTACTTTCCGTCGTCCCCCCTCAAATCGAATGCGCTCGGCCCTGACCCGGGGACCAGTAACGTGGGCGCACCAAGAACGAAGGGAGTCAAAGGGGTGGGAAGGGAACACGGGAGGAAGCGTTGGGGAAGGTAAGCCCCCTGTCGACCCAAACGCGTCGGCTCCCCACCCCTTTCGAGGGACAAATTTCGCCCAGTCCACGTGGTGCTCGTCCACGTCGATCCAACGAGGGCTCTGCCCGAGATAACCCCCGGAGGAGCCGGGAGAGGACCTGCTCCGAGCGACGCTATCCGTTAGAAATTAAATATGATTATTTGCCGAAATGTTTCGAAAAGGCTTGATAAGCAGGCATTACTTAAACATTTATCTCTCCTCAACAAGAATTATGATGATCTCCAAACATCAACCACATAATGCGTGCATGTAAATGTAATTGTATACACACACACACACACATATGAAAACATACTATTATATATGTCATTATTATAAGGTAATATAGCGGTTAAAGTAGCCTTTAAATGTACACAACTACCAAATAAATATTTTGTGACTGCAAACAAAACACAATCCAGCAACCTACTCACATCAGATCTCTCTTCATCACTGTGCACTTCCTTCCTCCCCGCGTCCCGTCCAACATCCCTATCCCATTCCTTCCCCTTCCGACGTTTACCTAATTTCTCCTCTCTATTACAGTCTTCAACATTCCACTGCCGAATATGCTTTTCATCCACTTTTCCTGCCTCCATAGGATTTCTCCAAACAAATCCCTTTCCTCGCCCATGCCTAGGACTTCTTCATTTGTTTTCCTTTCGGTCCATTTCACTTTCTCCATTCTTCTCCACAACCACGTTTCCGCGCCGAACATAGCAAGGCTGCACATCAAAGTTTTTTCTTTACATCCTTACTCAACGTCCCATCATCAACACCCTCCTTGTGAAAGCCTTTGCCTAGAGCCATTAATCTCCTTACGTCCCTACTACTTTGACCGTGTTGGTCCAAAACACCACCGAGAAACGTAAACTGTTCTACCTGCTCTATTCTTTCCTCTCCTATATTAATTTATAGCTTAGCCTTTTCCTTTATGAAAAATCGCATAACCTTTGTTTTATTTATATTGATTCGCATCCCATATTTATCGCACTGAACTTCCAATTCACTCAGCAATGCTTGCAACCCCTTGGCTAACTGAGCAACTAATGCTTGGTCATCAGCAAACCTAACCGATTTTACCAATTCCCCTCCGACTTTCATTCCTACCTCCAGTTCTTCACATGCCTCTTTAATCATTTCCTCCTCATATAAGTTGAACAGCACCGGTGACAATGGGCAACCCTTCCTTACCCCTCTTCCTAACACTGCCCATCCGGACTCTCCGTTCCCCACTCGCACCTGGGCAGTCTGAGACATGTACAGGTTGCGGATCAGTCTCCTGTCCCTCCAATCCATTCCTATTTTCTGCAATAGACGCATTAATTTTTCCCAATTCACTCTATCAAACGCTTTTTCTAAATCTACAAAATAGGCAAATACGTCCTGATTGTATTCTATATTCCTCTCAATTAGTGATATCATTACTGCAATGGCATCACGCGTACCTCTTCCTTTCCTGAACCCAAACTGATCATCCCCTAAGTAATCATTTGCTTACTCTCTATCCTTTTGTTGATGATCCTGAGAATAACTTTAGCTGCATGGGATGTCAAGCTTATTGTTTTGTAATCCTCACAAGACGTAGCCTTTGCCTTTTTTGGAATAGGAACTAACACTATTCTCACCAAATCTTCCGGCCAGATTCCTTCCTCATAGATACTACGAATCAATGCGTATAGGGTCTCCCTCCCACATTTTCCTAAACATATCAGTAGTTCTGCAGGAATGTTTGGTCTTTTTGCATTTCATCTGCGTTAATAATACCCTATCCATCTCATCGTCGAGTATGCCTGGACCTAAGCTATGTTCTTCTACGTCATGTTCCTTTTCAATGTCTAACCTTGTCGGCCTAAGGTCCCTACCATACAATGTTTCTACATGTTCCTGGCATCTCTTTTAGATCTTTTTTGCGTTAACTAATATCTGACCCCACTTACCTCTAACTGTTATCACAAAACTTCCATTCTTATTTCCCGTCAGTGTTTTAATCTTCTTTTATAGCGCACCAATTTTACCTTCCTCTGAAAAGCTTTCCATATCCTCGCATTACGTTTTCCAGCATTCTTCTTTTGCTTTATTTGTGGCCCTTCTCAATTTATTGTTTAACTCTTTGTACTTCATTTTGCCTAACTCTGTGTATACATTCTTCCATCTCCTTCTCTTATCCACTCCTTCCTAATTAATCCATTTAATTCTTCTACATCCCATTTCCTAAACCGCCGACCCTGCCTTATCTTTTTGAAACGGACGCTACATTTCATAACAACTAAATTGTGGTCAGAGTCCGCATCCTTTCCTGGGAAACTGCGAATTTATCACACTGTTTCTAAACCTGTGCCTAACCAGAATATAATCTATCTGATACTTTTCTAAGTCCCCTGGCATTTTCTATGTATACCTACGCCTTTTTTGGCGCCCAAACCATGTGTTGGTGATGACTAACCCCTGACCCCTGTCTGCTGCAGATCTCAATTGCTTTCTCCCCGCACTCATTCCTTGTGCCTAAACCGTAGTACCCCACCTCATCACTATCTCTTCCTTCGCCTACCGTCGCATTCCAATCCCCAATCACTATCAAATGTTTCCCTGCAGGAACACATGCGATTATATCCTCTAACTCATCGTACATCCTATCGACTTCTTCCTCCTTGTGGTTGCTCGGTGGCATGTATACCTGAACGATGACCAAGTTCGTCAGTTCTTTAATCTCTACGAGTAATATTCTATGCGTTGCTTGTTCTGTATTGACTACGCTTCTTCCTACGTCTTTATTTAATATCACGGCAACCCGTCGTTGTCTCTCCTCCACGCCGCTGTACGAGGTGTGTTAAAAAATTATGAGAATTTTTATTTTTCGGAAAATAATATTTATTTATTCTAATACAGTGATGTTGTCAAATTCAAAGTAGCCCCATTGGAGATTATCCACTTGTGCCAGCGCTTCGTCCAGTCACCGAATCACTTCTCTTAGTCGATCTTTGAGATAGCCTTTAGTTCTTTCAGCGCTTTTAATGTCACCTACGACTGTAAAACGAAGGCCCTTCAAGGTTCTACTAATTGTTGGAAATAAGAAAAAGTTACAAGGAGTCATATCTGGCGAATATGGAGGCTGGGGCATCGTTACAGTATTGTTTTTGGCCAAAAATTCACGAACAAGCAAAGAAGTGTCAGCTGGTGAATTATCTTGGTGCAAAAGCCATGAATTGTTTTTCCACAGATCCGTGCTTTTTTTTCAGATTGCTTCACACAAACGGCGTTCAACCTGAAGGTAGTACTTCTTATTGACCATTTGACCTGGCGGTAGGAATTCATGATTCAATATGCCGTTAAAATCGAAGAACACAGTGAGCATAACCTTCACGTACGACCGTACTTGTCGAGCCTTTTTCGGTCTTGGCGAGCCAGAATGCCTCCACTGGGATGATTGAGCCTGAGTTTCAACGTCATCTCCATAAACCCATGTTTCGTCTCCTGTTCGTATAATACGTTTCAGTGATTCTGCATCGTCGTTTACTTCATTTACTGACTCCTGAGCAATTTCCATTCGCCGTTGTTTTTTGTTCAAAATTCAACAATTTTGGAACGAAGTTTGCTGCCACGCGTTTCATGCCCGAAAAATTGGAAAAAATGTCATGACATGATCCAATCGATATGCCAACATAATCAGCGACCTCTCTAATTGTGATTCGACAATCCTTCATAACCATTTCTTTCACTTTTTGCACGTTTTCATCGATTTTTTATGTACTGGGGCGTCCAGGGCGTTCGTCATCTTCAAGGTCTTCACGGCCTTCTTGGCAACGCTTATACCACTCGTAAACTCTTGATTTACTCATAGCAGTCCCACCATAGGCCTTTGTTAACATTTTACACACTTTGTTACACTTTATTTCACTTTTTGCGCAAATTTTGATACAAATTATTTGATCCATTTCTTTTAACAAACGAAAGTCGCCGGGCTCATAAAATACGTGTAACCTTAGTGGCTGTCACAGACAAAGTCCACAATGAAAACAGATGAAAGATGTATCATACTTCAGGGGCATGTTTACCAACATAATTAAAAAACCATAAACATCATATTCCACCCGTAGCTCGGTTTGGTAGGTGATGTTCACCCAGTTTGGTAGGGAGTTCACCTAGTACTAAGCCCGACGGCGTGTGAAATTCACACATCAGGGTAGGGGAGCCAGTTTCTTTCCCTGTGCTGGTTATAGTTTCCCAAGAAGATATGGAACCCGAAAAATCACTTACCTTGGGTAGAACTATAGGTGCCCAGGGTGACCTGCCCGGGAATCGAACCCGGGACTCTTCTGTCAGTAGTCCAACGCTCTACCCCCGGACTGCCGCGTATATATATAAAAATATATGCAGCATGTTTTGGGATGGGAAGACCCGCGGACGGGGAAGTGGGATTACATGACGCGCGATGATTGTTCACCCTGAGGTTCGGGGGTGTATTTCTATATATACTTCGTATTTGAATGTGTATCTGGCCAATGTGGCTCAACTCTTCTTCTGGCAATGCGTGCCATGAAACGTACCATTCCTATTCTCTATGATACCATATGCTTTCTAACCAACTGTCCCCTCTTCTTGTGTGTATTGTCTACTTCTCCTTTGGTGGGTGCAACAGCTCCCTAAAGCCTTCCTTTGGCAAATGATTCGGAGCACTTGGGCGTTTTAAAACTAGACAGATCTCAGTGTAAATTAAGTTTCCTTGGTGGTGTAATTAGTAGCACATCCGCCCGGCAAGTGGAAGGTCCGGTGTTCAAATCCCGGATAGGGAAATATTTTTACTTTCGTGATCTGCTCAAAAACCGCCTTCCCCACATGTCCTGTCTTCGCCTTTTATGTGATTTCCTATCCCCTTTCCTTATACGTACTACCTTGAACAAAAAGTTCCCGGAATAACCACCGTGTGGCGCTCCCATCGTTCCGATTTGAGTTCTGTTTTTTTTGTTAAATTGGTACATCTGTTGTTGATATTCCCTTTAAATCTTAGTGTCATAACTTGACATTTGCAAAAGTTACGTAGCCAAGAGTACATCTATCTCTGTGTGTGTTGGCGATTTTTTACAATTGCAGAAATGGATTTAAATTTGCAACAACGAACTTGTATTAAATTTTGCGTAAAAAACGGATTTAGTGGCGCACGGACGTTGGAAATGTTGGAAAAGTGTTTCGGCAACGATTCTCTAAAAAAAAACGGTCGTTTACCAGTGGCACGAGCGGTTCAGAAGTGGTCGTGAGTCAATCGAAGATGATGAACGCAGTGGCAGACCATCGACATCGAAAGTCGGTGAAAAAATTGATAAAGTAAAAGAAATGTTGGTCAATAACCGCAAATTAACCATCAGAGAAATAGCGGAGGACTTGAACATTGCCTATGGATCCGCCCAAGACATTGTGGTTAATGATTTCGGTTTCCGTCGTGTAGCAGCAAAGTTGGTTCCAAAAGACCTCAATTTCATGCAAAAAAGAGACCGTGTTGACGTCGCAAAAGACATGATTTGCGAGGCTGAATCCGATCCCACATTCATCAAAAGGATCATTACTGGAGACGAGACGTGGGTTTATGAGTACGACACGCAATCCAGACATCATGCAAGTGAATGGCGTTCACCAAATGAGCCGAGACCAAAAAACCACGTCGTTTTCAGTCAAAAAAGAAGGCAATGCTGACGGTTTTCATGGATTACAACGGTGTAGTGCATCATTAATTTTTGCCAGAAGGCCAGACAGTAAACAAAGAGTATTATTTGGGCGTTATGAGACGTTTGCGTGAAGCAATTCGCCGAAAGAGACCAGAAATCGTCGCACAGTGCGTCGAGACCGTCGCACAGTGCTATCATTATTCGTAATTTTTTGACGAAAAATGCAACAAATACCATCCAACAGCCACCGAATTCACCTGATTTGGCTCCCTGTGACTTCTTTCTGTTCAATCGAGTTAAAAAACCATTACGGGGAGTGTTGAATAAAAAACTTACACAGCCAGACAGCGCGAGAACACATAAAAAGGACACTCACACGTAATATCTTGATAATTTCGACGGACTAGAACTCCGTCTTCTTCGGAAGAAAAGATATGACTGAGGAAAAGGGCACGTGGTGCAGAGAGAGTAGGGGACGAGGGAGAGGGGAAAACAGGTAGTGGGGGAGGGGTGAAGGAGGGGGTAATGGAAGGGGAGAGAGAGGCCAGAGAGGAGCGTAGATGGAATAGGGAGGATGAGAAAATAGTAAGAAGCGACACAGAAAACTAACAATTCATCCACAGATACCACAACACCCGTGACCAAGGCGTCAGCTCACAAAGTCATCATAAGGGCTCGACAAGTGAAACCCCAGGACAAGGATGACAAAATGTATTCGGATGAATAAATTGTCCCACCATCTCGCCAGAAACAAATCCACACCAATCCACGCCAAGCCCCCCCACCCATTTAGTGAACGACATTGAGACCCAGATGTTGATAGGCTTTACACAGCCATATAAATGCCATTTCCATTGTTTTTAATTTTATAGGGTTATCGGATGAAGGAAGGGATACTAGAACGGAAACATTGTAACAGTGGTTGAAGGGGGTGTTATGGTAGGAGGTATGTTTTGGAATGGGAAGACGGGGAAGAGGGATTACATGAGGCGCAATGATTGTTCACCCTGAGGTTCAGGGGTGTAGAGCGCTGGCCTATATAAAATGCCGGGCAGAGTTTGCAAGTCAGAAGATGGATTACATTCTGAGATGTGCATGAGGAGTGGGGGAAGGGCGGGAGAGAGTTAAAAGGTAGGATGGAGAGGGGTGGAGTGGTGAAAATAGGACAAGTTTTGCATCTTGCTCGCAAGCACGGAGTGGGAGTGATTCTGGGGGTGGGAGGGGATTTGGAAAGAGGCTTGGTGGATTTGAGGAGATGTGATAGGTTGGCTAGGTTGGATAGGTTTTTAATTTTATAGGGTTATCGGATCGGGTGCCCCACCCATGGACTACAACCTTGTCCTGGTGGAAAGACTTGTGTGTTTCGATGACCCTTAGAGCTGTGCTGGCGGGAGTAATAATAATTGCTCCTGCTAGGGTCACCCATATCAGATAGGTCGAAGGTTAGGAGCCAGACGAAAGATAGTCCACGCAGCGTCTGTTCCTCAGTGAGGTGGAGGCAAAGGCGTCTGACTCCAGTGGGGCGGCCATTGGCTGATGGTGTCACGTTAAAAACACTATTGAAGAAGGCAACGTGAAACCACTTCAATTATTACTCCCATGAAATATGATGGACACGAGACAGAAATTGAGTCCTGGCAACTACGAGACTCGGCCCAAAACGCCATGTGTCGCGCCCGGCAGCGGGGCAGGCAAGGCTTCCGCGATCATCGTCCCACGAAACCCTTGCAGGGAAGAAATAACAGCAGCAGGACAGAAGACGCAGAAGAAGACGAAAGTAGTTAGAATAGGAGCATGTAACGTCAGAACAATGTTGAGGACAGGAAAATTAGAAAATATTAAGCGAGAGATGGAAACAGGTAATATCAATATTTTAGGTCTCTGCGAGGTGAGATGGAAAGATAGCGGGGATTAGTGGAGTGACAATTATAGGGTGATATACAGCGGCGGGGACGAGAGCCAACGAGGGGATGCCGTAATATCAAATAAAGGGGTAGGAAGAAGCGTAGTCAACATAGAGCAAGCAACTGATAGAATTTTACTCGTAGAGATTAAAGCATAGCCGACGAACTTGGTCACTGTTCAGGTATACATGCCACGGAGCAACAACAAGGAGGAAGAAGTCGATAGGATGTCTACATCTTCACAAATACCCTGCGAGCCACCAAAAAAGTGTGTGGCAGGAAGTGTAGCACCATGAGGGAAGGGTAAGGGTTGAGGGGGTGGAGAATATTCCTGTAGAAATGTTGAAATGTTTAGGAAAAGGCGGGAAGAAGGCCATATATGGACTGATTCGTAGTATCTATGAGGAAGAAATCTGGCCGGAAGATTTTGTGAGATCGGTGTTAGTTCCTATTCCAAAAAAGGCAAAGGCTTCGTCATGTGAGGATTACAGAACAATAAGTTTGATATCCCACGCAGCTAAAGTTATTCTCAGGATCATCAACAAAAGGATAGAGAGTAAGGCAAATGATTACTTAGGGGATGATCAGTTTGGGTTCAGGAAAGGAAGAGGTACGCGTGATGCCATTGCAGTAATGAGATCACTAGTCGAGAGGAATATAGAATACAATCAGGACGTTTTTGCCTGTTTTGTAGATTTCGAAAAAGCGTTTGATAGAGTGAATTGGGAAAAATTAATGCGTCTATTGCAGAAAATAGGAATGGATTGGAGGGACAGGAGACTGATCCGCAACCTGTACATGTCTCAGACTGCCCAGGTGCGATTGGGGAACGGAGAGTCCGGATGGGCAGTGTTAGGAAGAGGTGTAAGGCAGGGTTGCCCATTGTCACCGGTACTGTTCAACGTATATGTACAGGAAATGATTAAAGAGGCATGGGAAGAACTGGAGGTAGGAATGAAAGTCGGAGGGGAATTCGTAAAATCGGTTAGGTTTGCTGATGACCAAGCATTAGTTGCTCAGTCAGCCAAGGGGTTGCAAGCATTGCTGAGTGAATTGGAGGTTCAGTGCGATAAATATGGGATGAGAATCAATATTAATAAAACAAAGGTTATGCGATTTTCCAGAAAGAAAAACGCTAAGCTAAATATTAAAATAGGCGGGGAAAAAGTAGTGCAGGTAGAACAGTTTACATATCTCGGAAGTGTTTTGGACCAATACGGTCAAAGTGGTAGGGACGTAAGGAGAAGAATTGCGCTAGGCAAGGAGGCTTTCTCAAGGAGGAGGGAGTTGATGACGGGGACGTTGAGTAGGGATGTTAAGACAAGACTCGTAAAAACTCTGATATGGAGCGTAGCTATGTACGGCGCGGAAACGTGGTCGTTGAAACAGGAGGATAGACGTAGATTGGAGGCTTTTGAAATTTGGGTGTGGAGAAGAATGGAGAAGGAGAAATTGAGCGAAAGACTCTCGGTTCCCCACTCGCATCTGAGCAGTCTGAGACATGTACAGGTTGCGGATCAGTCTCCTGTCCCTCCAATCCATTCCTATTTTCTGCAATACACGCATTAATTTTTCCCAATTCACTCTATCAAACGCTTTTTTGAAATCTACAAAACAGGCAAAAACGTCCTGGTTGTACTCTATATTCCTCTCAATTAATGATCTCATTACTGCAATGGCATCACGCGTACCTCTTCCCTTCCTAAACCCCAACTGATCATCGTCTAAGTAATCATTTGCCTTACTCTCTATCCTTTTGTTGAAGATCCTGAGAATACCTTAAGCTGCGTAGGATATTAAGCTTATTGTTCTGTAATCCTCACATGACGTAGCCTTTGCCTTTTTTGGAATAGGAACTAACACCGATCTCACAAAATCTTCCGGCCAGATTCCTTCCTCATAGATACTACGAATCAGTCCATATAGGGCCTTCTTCCCCCCTTTCCCAACCATTTCAACATTTCTACAGGAATGTTGTCCACCCCCACTATTTGTTTTCATCTCCTTTAATGCCCTTTCTATTGCATCGTCGAGTATGCCTGGACCTAAGCTATCTTCTTCTGCGTCATGTTCTTTTTCTATGTCTGACCTTTTCGTCCTAAGTTCTTTACCATACAGTGTTTCTATATATTCCTTCCATCTCTCTTGGATTTTTTCTGGTTCAACTATTATCTTACCCCACTTATCTTTAACTGCTGGCACAGATCTTGCCTTCTTACTTCCTGATAATAACTCAACCTTGTTGTATAGAGCACCAATTTCACCCTTCTTCTGTGAATTTTCCATATCCTTGCATTGTGTATTCCACCATTCTTCTTTTGCTTTATTTGTGGCCCTTCTCAATTTATTGTTTAACTCTTTGTACTTCATTTTGCCTAACTCTGTGTTTACATTTTTCCATCTTCTTCTCTCATCCATCTTTGCAATCATCTCATCCGTTACCCATGGTTTCCTTATCCTTTTCCCGTTAACGGTTCCTATAGTGTCTTTAGCGGTTTGCAATATCCCTTTCTTTATACATTCCCATTTTTCTTCGATAGTACTCAGTTCTTTACCGTCATTCATCATTTTCTCGACATCCTGCTGATATTCCTTCCTCGTTAATCCATTTAATGCTTCTAAATTCCATTGCCTAACCCGCGGCCCTTGCCTTATCTTCTTGAAACGAACGTTACATTTCATAACAACTAAATTGTGCTGAGAGTCCGCATCCGCTCCTGGGAAACTGCGAATTTATCACACTGTTCCTAAACCTGTGCCTAAACATAATATAATCTAACTGATACCTTTCTGAGTCACCTGGCATTTTCCATGTATACTTGCGCCTTTTGTGGTGTCTGAACCATGTGTTGGTGATGACTAACCCCTGTCTCCTACAGAATTCAATGGCTTTCTCCCCGCGTTCATTCCTCGTACCTAACCCATAGTCCCCCACCTCACCACCATCTCTTCCTTCGCCTACCGTCGCATTCCAATCCCCCATCACTATCAAATGTTTCCCTGCATGAACACTCGCGATGATATCCTCTAACTCATCGTACATCCTATCGACTTCTTCCTCCTTGTTGTTGCTCGGTGGCATGTATACCTGAACAATGACCAAGTTCGTCGGCTCTGCTTTAATCTCTACGAGTAAAATTCTATCTGTCGCTTGCTCTATGTTGACTACGCTTCTTCCTACCCTTTTATTTAAAATTACGGCAACCCCTCGTTGGTTCTCGTCCCCGCCGCTGTATATCACTCTATAAATATCACTCCAGTAATCCCCGCTATCCTTCCATCTCACCTCGCAGAGACCTAAAACATCTATATTTCCTCTTTCCATCTCTCGCTTAATATTTTCTAATTTGCATCTCCTCAATATTGTCCTGACGTTCCAGGTTCCCATTCTAACTACTTTCGTCTTCTTCTGAGTCTTTTGTCTTGCTGCAGTTATTTCTTCCCTGCAAGGGTTTCGTGGGATGACGACCGCGGAAGCCTCGCCTCTCCCGCTACTCTGCACGACAACGGCCTCTTGGGCCGAGTCCCGTAGTTGCCAGGACTCATTATCTATAGTGCCCATCATTATATTCTTGGGAATCATAATTGAGGTGGTTTCCCGTTGCCTTCCTCAATAGTGTTTTTAACGTGACACCATCACTTAATGGCCGCCCCACTGGGGTCAGACGCCATTGCAGCCGCCTCACTGAGGAACCGACGCTACGTGGACTACCTTTCGTCTGGCTCCTAAACTTCGACCTATCTGGCATAGATGACACTTCCAGGAGTAATTATTTTTACTCCCGCCAGCACAGCTCTAGGAGTCATCGGAAAACACAAGCCCTTCCACCACGACAAGGTTGTAGTCCATGGGAGGAATTTATATATATAAATATATATATATATATAATATATAAAGAAACATATATATATACATATATATATATATATATGTTTAAAAAAAATATATATATATATACATAGCCCGCGAAATGAAAAAAATTCTCATTATATTTTGAACACACCTCGTTTCTTATTCCATAATTATCACTCCAGTAATCCCCGCTGTCTTTCCATCTCTCTTCGCAAAGACCTAAAACATCTATATTACCTCTTACCATCTCTCGCTTAATATTCTCTAATTTGCCTGTCCTCTACATTGTCCAGACATTCCATGTTCCTATTCTAACTGCTTTCGTCTTCTTCTGCGTCTTCTCTCCTGCTCTGTCGGTTTCGTGGGATGTGACCGCTGAAGCCCTGCCACCTCCGCTGTCGGGCACGACACACGGCCGATTTGGCCGATTCCCGTAAGTCCATGACTCATATTCTCTGTTTTGTCCATTATCATATCCTTGGGAATGATAATTGAGGTGGTTTCCTCTTGCCTTCCTAAATAGTGTTTTTAACGTGGCACCATCAGTCAATGGCCACCCAGACGCCCCAAAGGTCAGACGCCTTTCCAGCCTAACTGAATAGCAGACGCTGCGAGGACTACCTCTCGTCTGACTCCTAACCTTCGACCTACGGCCCATCTGGCATGGGTGACAGGAGAAATAATTGTTTCTCCCGCCAGCGCAGCTCTAAGGCTCGTATATTTTTTACGTTTCGGCGGTCGGATCACCTTCGTCGGATGAAGATCGGTGACCGTGGATTCGGTAACTGATCGGATTCGGTTACAATGTGATTTCAATGAATAAATGTCATATCCCCAGTAACGCAAGAATCACAAGGGATGATATCTAGCTTCTCCAAAATCACAATGCAAATAACGAAGGCCTAGTTCCACTTAGGGCAAAAGTGTTTATCTCAAATTATTTCTAGATATGAATGCTGGAATTTGCCTTTCACTGACGCAAATCAAATGTTAACCGTATGCGAATTGTTAGGTGGACAGTAAAAAAAACCCCATCATACCTTGAAGTAATGAATTTAGCTTTCTGGAATTACTGCATTTCATTAATCGAAGGTAAAGAATTGCTATCAGAGGATTGAATCAGGGAAGGATTGGACAGCGCTAGCGAATGAAGATGATTTTTGCGATTACGTAATGGGAAAAATGGCTTAACTTTTAAAGTAAAGAGACCTTCCCTTCGGTATCCATTATTACTGATATGAGACTGACGCATGTTGACACCAGTACTGAATCTTTCTAATTATGTCATACTGGTAACGACAACTAATCGTGTGGGGATGATATTGTTTTTAACAAATTAGCCTGTCTAAAGAACATTTATATAAGGAAAACGAAAGCGAATGAATATGTTTAAGGTATGATAACAAATGATTGCGACAAAAGGAGAGAGCATTATTAGGCAGTTGTCAGGTTGCCGTTTGGACAAACAGCTCAACTGCATCAATAAAAAATGAAGAAAACACAATCCATGTCCAAACCAATGAAAGTAATTAAATAAGACCATATGAGGGAGAGAAATCTAACTGGTGTCATGAGAATCACTACGTGAATATGGGATGGTAATGATGGAAATAAGGTGTGGCAGAGCAAATGAAATAATAACCGCTAAAGATCCTTCTATTAACATAAACCAAATAGAAATTTACGGGGAGAATCAGCAATAATCGAAACATAAAACTACTTTCCCAGAAAAATACAACTCAGCGTCTTCCGAAAATATTTAAAAATTCAGGGCAATAAAATTCTCAAAAGAAATCCGAATACAACTAAAAACGGCAGAAAAGAAGGGTTCGGATAATCTAAACCATAACAATGACAAAGAAAAAAGTATTTTGAAATATTTTAGCTGCGTGAGAATTCGGAGAGGTTTTCTCGATTGCATTCCTCCAAGTGACCCCAATAACCTTTTGCAACGCACCGTCCATCAATCGATGTATGTGTACCCTATTTTCTCATTAGTCGAGAAGTCTCATTTCAGCGGCGAGTCCGCAAGCTAATTAAAATATGCATGACCAATCATATTTCTCATTATCTATACCCAACCACACGGTCTAGCGTGAATTTCGACCCAAGTGCGCGGTTGGAAGTTCCGACTTCCCAACAACATTTCGTTTCTCAGTTCACAGGGAACGCCAAAATTGAGTTCGTTTTTGCACTCAAGTGATCATGCAATCTTAGTAGAAGTAAATTATAATTATTAGATTTTTAATTTAAGGCGGATCTTGAAGAGTCGCTTTAATAATTAATATGAACGAATACAGCAGCTCAGAGTCAAAACGCTTGCCTCCTGTCGTACTCACATCGTGTTACTTTCTAATGTTTTTCTCCAATTCAGAACTATAGGGTAAAAATCTTACGCGCTGTGGCCTTCACCAGGGGCATGCAAGGATCTCAATATCCTCACAGGCAAATACACACACTCACTCACACTAATGATGTAACCGAAGGGGCGCAGAACGAGGCAGGCAACGGGTGCGGTCGGGTGAGGCACCGGAGTGGGTGGAGCGGCGAGGAGCGAAGGGGGAGCATGAGGGAGGGGTCAGGAGGAACAGGGCAGGGAGAGAGGGCACGAGCGAAATGGGGTTAGGTGGGGCCAAGGTCGGAGAGGGAGGGAAACCCCCACCCCGCCTCTCTTCCCCTCCGCCGGCGGCAGGGTCGCAAAGCGAGGCGGTTTGATCATTAATGACGGTGCGAGATTGGCGGGGACTGAGGAGGGAGGGAGTTGAGGAGGGATTCGTGGTTGAGGAGGAAACGGAAGCGCGGGGGAAAGGGAACGCGACGGGAGAATACTTCCTCCCAATGCACGGACACGGACGCCACGCGGATGTTATTCAAATCGGCGCTCCCTCGACTCTTCCGCCTGGAAAGCCCAGGACGACGACGGCGGGAGAGCGTGTTCGACGGGGTCGGGTCTCCATCGGAAAAGGGAGGATTTTTCTTGTCGGTAGATCGTTAGCCCTCCACTTCCTCGTCTCCTTGCACCCCTCGCCGCCTTCGACGTGGAGGGTGCGCGAGGGAACCGGGGTGGAGCACCTCGCTATCGGGTTGCCTCCCCCTTTCACACCGGAGGGGTGGGATTAGCGGGATGTGTTAAGTGATTTGACTGAACCCCAGATGGCAGAGGACGTTACCTACGTTCCCGAGTCGCAAGGCGTTGTTTCACGACGATCATTTCGAATGGCGGAGGAACCTGATTGGATTCGAATAACGCAGTCTCTAGGGCTCCAAATTATTCTCCTGAGTCAAAGATGCGTTGATTCCCGATAAATTAATGCAAAACACTCGTTGAGTTTTCTTTTCATCGTTGGCCTTTGTCAGATCTCGTTTTCTCTGCTCTCAGCTTTTGTGTGAATATAAAGGCAAGCAGGCCAAACGGCTGGATTTGTATCTATATCGATTAATGTTGCCAAATATGGCAGGTATATTGTGAAAATCAGTGTGGCCGCGGCTCAGCATTTGGAATTGGTGAACATGTGAGACAGCAATGCCACGATGCCACTGAGTCGGAAACAGTTGAATTAACGTGAACAGACCGCCGAAGACTTATATGGGTGGAACTAACAAATATTATTGGATTGGTTTGAATATTTTTAATTGATTCATACACAAATTTCCAAAAGGAATAAGTCGTCTTCTATTTTTTAACGCGCGAAATTGGGGCTACTGAAATCATTTCCGCCGAATTTCTTAGCATCGACATTTTGCATTGCAAGACTCCTTAGGGATCAGACTGGATTTCCTTGGATATATTTAATATTTTCTTCTTCGCGTATCACGCATTTTACATTTGGAATTTGCTGTGGAAATGCATTCTGAGCAAATCATTAAATTGAATTCCGAGCCACTTTCTCGGAGCAAATTAGTGCCAAAACGGTCAACTTGAAAAGGAATTAACTTCAGCAATTCTGACCATTGATTTCCAGGGGTTGAATATCATCTTATTTGGGTGTGGTACGTTTGTTTTCATAATTTAATATTCTTTCATATTCATATTAAATATTATTTTTTTGTAAGAGGATATGATACGGCTGAATATGGAAAACGTTATGCTCCCAGCTGCTGACGAGGCTAGCGTGACATATGTGCATTGAAAGATGGAAAATAAACTTTTTCAAATCAAATTTCATTAACTGTCCTTAATATACCATTCTTTTTGTCACTTCTAGATGAGGGCACAATTAATCTTACGGGTAGAATGCCGGATAACATGTAGACACCTGGGGTTTTATCTTATCAAAGTAAACTGCTCAAAATTAGGAAGGACATTTCACGACGGTTGGGTTGAAAATTAATATGACTTTCTGCCATTAAACTGAGCACAAGAAATCCATGAAAACGACGATGGAGACCTCGTTACGACTATTTAAGCCCCAAAAATTTATCCTCTAAGCCTTTCGGCTCATTTTTTCTCCTTCTGCGAATGACAACCCTTTGCGTGCGTGTGAGAGGGAGAGGGGAACAGGGAAAATAACTCTCTCTCCCCGTAAAGTCGGTTATCGGTGCATGCGTCCACCTCCAATCTCGACCGACGCAAATCCCAGTGGCGGCGGCTTCCCTTCACGGCTCCAGCGAGATCCCTCGCCGCCAGCTATCCCCAGCCTCCACAAAAATGATTGCATTATTAATTAAATACTTCGGCTGTTGGACTACGGACCGTCAAATTTCAAGGATCCCACAGGAATTAATGAACAATTCTTGTGGAGTAGGACAGGGAAATTGAGAAGAAAGTGAAGGGGCATAGAATGGAAGTAAGAGATGAGGGAGCTTTTCTTCATCGGCTCTTGATGAATATCCTTGACAAAGAATTGCCTCCCGCGGGCTGTAACTCTATTTGCATCTCCCATCGTCTTTCCTATCGGGTTTAATTAATTCTGGCAACCCTTTCTTGAATCCTCGAAATAGGCTCAAGGATCGCTCGCGAAACCGGCGAGCGTGAATACGAAGCTCGCTTTGCGAGGACGTGCTTAAAGGTAGAAGAGGGATTGAAATACATTCAAGGCGGAGACACGGAATATTCCCCACATTTTATGTTATCCTTATACAATATTTGATTTGATATCCCTCAGATATTTTTCACGGGTAGTTGCGACAGACAAAATTAAATCTGTTATGTAGCTCATAATCTTTTTACCGGTCGATCTCTCCACGAACGTGTAGGTGACGTCGGAGAGGAAGGTTGGCATGCAGCTCAACATAAAATGTTTTCTCAAATTTGATTCATTAAACATAATCACTTACTTTTGATTTATTTATATTTACTTTACCAAAATAGTTAATTTATTCGCTATAACACCCCACACTGGAGTGTCACATGGACAGCGCTTCACGTGGAACACGCCGTGGGTGGGAACGAACGTTGAACTTTTCACCCCTTGGCGCTTTCATTAAGAGTAGTCCGATTCCGGCACTGAGTTTCCACACACCATTCCCCCTTATTCACAGAACACCCAACCCCGGCCAAAAAGCCCACCTATTCCTAATGACGTAAATGATCCTAGCAGTCGGTCACCTCCCCTAACAACAACCCCTACTCCCATGAAAACATGTCGGTTTAACTGTGAGCATCGCAATTTAATTTATCAAAACCTTTCATGAACTTCGCAATATTATCCACATTGAATACATTTTCCAATCAAAGTTTACGTTCATGGACCCTTGGAAATCAAATTAAATTATGGAAAAGCTGTTTCACATGAATAAATGCATGCATCACGGTCGTTAAAAGTGTTTGATTGCGCGTAGTTTATGAAGAATATTTCGGGTACAGCCTCGTATTTAGCTCATGGCGAGTTCCTCTTCCTTCAGCATGAAAAAACACCTAACGGGCAGGAATTTCTCATTCTGGTAACGTCATCCGCGAAAATTTCAAACAAACCTTACTCAGAACTCCCTTTCACCGGATTATCTGGTTCAAAATTTTAATTACGTGTCCACAGAGCTGATTTTCAGCTTCTCCAGTCACTGATCCCGCCCACAGAACGGAGCCCAATTGAATGTTGGATGAGGATTTTTCTCATTTCCTCAAGAAATGGAGGGGAGTCCATCATCGGGATGATTCGAGAGTTGAATGATGACATTGCGCAACGCTTAATGGCGGCAAATTGAGCCAAGAAGATATTTTAGGGAATGGTTCCGGGAATATTTAAACAATAATACCGAGTAATCTAAGGGTTTCAATTTTCCTTTCTTGGTATGGGTGTTACGTAAACCATGAGGGGATTTCGCTTGAGAGAGCTGATGCCCATGAATGTCGAGATAAGGATCTCAGGGGTTTTAGGGTCACAGTGAGGGTTCACGAAAAGAAAAGGTGGGTTTAGTCTGAATTAAAATCATTTATCAAATTGGTAAATGGTGGAATTCCAGCTCTTATTATCCATGCATCCCAAATAACACTGATGAATGCAATTTATGGGACTCAAATCCGAACCTTTTGAAGCTCGGGGAACGAAAGGCAATATGCGGTTCCTTTAGATGTGATCGAAGCAAAAGGAGTGTTCGCGGATTGGAAGAGAAAAAAAGCTACCGACTGAGGATTTGCAGTGCAATCTGCACCTCACCACAACTGATGTTCTGTAGCTATGCATGGCCAGAAAGGGACTAGCGCGAAGTTTATTTATTTTTTATTAGGTAATCCACCGGTTAAGGTAGGTTTTTGGATGGACACAACTATCAAATAAATATTTTTTAATGCAGAGGTGGTTCTCGGGTTAGACTGCGTGAGAGACATTTTTGGCTCAACGTTTCTCTCCCGTTGCAGGGAGCGTCTTCAGGAGCGAAGTAATCTTTCGTGTTCAGTTTCAGTTAAAAATTTTTTTATTTCCGTAAAGATTAGACAACAAGAATATAAATACATGAATTAGAAAAAAATACAACAATACGGAAACCCCGTTTTAGGATTAGTTCCTCTTCGGGGTGGAAAGTAACATACAGGAAAGTTTGCAAAATCTTTTGTGCTATTCCGCCGGTATATATACCTCAGCTCTCGTCCTTTCACTTTTTGACCGTTAGGGTCTAACGGCCGTTGGTTGGTTTGGTAAGGGTGGGGGTGGTAGATTGTGTGTTTTTCCTTTCTCTTTTTGGCCGTTTGTAGATATATTTTTCTTTCCCCACGCAAGAGGCGTTTCCAGGTGTTTGGTCGGTGGAAGCCGTCGTCCCGGTTGAAATTCTGTGGTCGTTTCGTTATTTCAATAGACTCACGAATTAGCCTAGGGAAGTAGTATTGTTTCTTCGCTAAGACTTTCGTGTTTTCGAAGTCTATTTTATGCCCTGGCTCCAACATGATGTGCTCCGCAATGACTGATTTTTTCCATTGTTTGTTTTTCACTGATGTTTTGTGTTTTTTTAAGCGTGTTTCTATTGCACGTCCAGTCTGGCCAACGTAGCTTCTGCCGCAGCTGCATGGCACTTCGTACACCCCTTCGGTCAGTAGAGGGGGGAGTCTGTCTTTGGCTGAGGGGAATATGTCCTTTAGCTTCTTAACAGTCCGGAAACGTGTGACGACATTTTCCTTTCTGAGGATGCGTGCTATGCGATCGGCAGTGCCTTTTACATAGGGAAGAAGGGCGAAAGCAGCTGGTTTCTCCTTCCTCTTGTTGTCGGGTTCCCTTTTCCTCACGGCTCTTCTGATGAAGGCATTATCGTAGGCGTTGTCTCTCATGGCTCTGTTCAGATGTATTTTCTCTGCCGGGAGTGATTCTGCGTCTGGCACTCTTTCTGCTCTGGAGAACAGGGTATTGATGACGCCTGCCTTTTGCTGATGGTGGTGATGTGAAGTGGCGTGGAGGTAACGATCAGTGTGCGTAGGTTTTCTGTACACTGAGTGGCCGAGAGTTTCGTCTAACTTCCTCGTCACGAGTACGTCAAGGAACGGGAGGCATCCGCCTTTCTCGAGTTCCTTCGTGAACTTTATGGCCGGGTTTATTTTATTCAATTCTTGGTGGAACTCTTCTAATTTCTCCTCTCCATGGGGCCAGATGACGAAGGTGTCGTCCACGTAGCGTAGCCAGCATTTGGGAGGAAGGTTGCCGGATGAGGGCGCTTTCTCCTCGAGGTCTTCCATGAATACTATATGTTGGCGATGACAGGAGACAATGGTGATCCCATGGCCGCTCCTTCCATTTGCTGGTATACTATTTTCTACTTTTTCTACTTTTCTATTTTACTAGTATTTCGCCGTTCCATAGGAAGTAGTTATTCTCCAGGCAGAATTCAATCAGTTTTGGAAAGTCTGGTGGTAGCCCTTCGCTGGTGAGTCTTTGAAGTATGGTCAGGGATTCCCGCAAGGGAACCTTCGTGAAAAGTGACACCACGTCGAAACTCACGAAAAGATCACATGGGGAGACATTTAGTGATCCCAGAATCTCGATGAAGTTGGATGAATGTCTTACGTTTGACGTCGTATTCCCAGTGAAGGGTTTGAGACTTCTAGCGAGAAACTGGGCTAACTCCTATGCTACTGACAATGGGTCTCAACGGGATATCCTCCTCGTGAACTTTTGGTAATCCGTAGAGTCGAGGACATCTGGAGGCGGAAGGAAATAGTTTTTCTGGTCTTCCAACGGGATTGAAAATTTTTTGACGTGGTCCCTCACTTGCCGTTCTATCCTGGATGTGGAGTCACGTTTAAGTTTTTCACGTACGTGTCGTCTTCCAGCAGCTCTGAGACCTTTTTCTCATAGTCTTCCTTTTTAATTACCACAGTGACGTTTTCTTTGTCGGTCAGAAGGATGAGAATGCTGTTATCTCCCTGCAGTTCTTTGATGGCTTTGCGTTCTTCTCTTGATATGTTCGCCGTTGGTGGCTTTACCTTTCGTAACATGCTTGTGACGTCCGTTCGTATATCTTCGGCTGTATTTCTCGGAAGATTCCTGATGGCGGCTTCTACGCCCGTGATGATTTCTTCGACGGGAACACGGTGTGGCGCCAGTGCAAAGTTGAGGCCTTTCGCCAAGACGCTTGTGGCTGCTTCGTTGAAATCACGGTTGGTGAGGTTGGGAACCGTCCTGGGGTTGAGAAAGGTTGGTTGTTTGTGTTGCTTTTTGGGGAGATTCTCAAACTCACTGCACTGCTTGGTGATGGTTGACTGCAGCACTTTGCTCGCAGACACAGTGGTGATGCGATCGAGCAGGTCCCAGGACTCCGTCTTCATCGTGGCAGATAATTCCAAGTGGAGTGTGTAGTCCAGTCTCCTCGTCTTGTTATAAATACCCTCCCCGTAGAGGGGAGTGATCGTAGATCGGAGGTTTCGCAGCTGTTGAGAGATGCAAAGGAGGTTCTCGGGTTAGACTGCGTGAGAGACATTTTTGGTCTATACTTGTCAGTGTCGTAGTCCTTTTATATATTTCTAAACCGGCCGGTGTAGTAAACTTTACCATAAGCCTTTGTATTTTTTTGACTTCGTCCCTGAATCTCTTCCAGCACAGTTAACAACTTCCGGGTTTTATCTCTTACGGCAGGTGCAACTCGGATACTAAAGCTTGTAAAAAATTCATGAAAACATTTGAATTGCCTTAAGTGACATAGGAATTTTTCACTCATTGAAAATGGTTTTGGAGCGTATTTTTAGACGTAAGCTCGCGGAAAAGTTATTATTACATAAAATAATTACAGGCTAACTATAAATTCTAAATTTCCTAAGGTAATAGAACATTGGAGAAAAAAGTATTCTGGGAAAATATAGTGTTTCGAAGTAGCATGAATGGTTATTTTAAATGCTTATGCACCTAAATGATTTTCAAATATATTTGCATCCTATTGAGAGAACATAAAATTAGTTCGATGATGATTATAAACGAGGCATGCTCATAAAGTAAGGGCCGTTTGGTCACAGGAATAAATATACTCGTATGAAACACATTTTATTGGCACTTTTAGTTAGCTACAAACCTACTTCACTTATCTACATAATCGCCGTTCACTTCTAAGCATTTTTCGTACCGCTGCACCAGCTTCTTTAACCCCTCTGCATAGAAGATCGCCGCCTGAGAGCTGAACCAATTGACAACGCCGTTCTTGAGTTTCCCTTCGGTTTCGAAACGTTGTCCACCGAGCCACTTTTTCAAGTGCAAGAAGAGGAAGCAGTCGCTAGGTGCAAGGTCTCATCATCTCCATCTTGTTGGTAACGGCCCAAAAACTCTCATCCACTGGGCATTCTTTGCTCTTTGTGGTGGTCGGTGAGCATTTTCGGTACCCACCTTGCAAACAATTTGTGGTATCCGAGGTTTTCCGTAACAATATTGTAGACAGTAGTGCGTCCAAGTTGAGGAAATTGTTCAGCCAGGGCATTAATTGTCAATCGACGATCACATCGCAGTTTTTGTTCCACTTGCGAAACAATTTCATCGGTCAGAATACCGTTTTAATGTAAACGAGTACAGAATAATTTTAAAATCACGGCACCATTGCCTAACGTTAGTTGCCTAACATTTGTGCCCCATCAATCAATGCCCGCCTCACTGGTGTCGGACGCCTTTGCAGCTGCGCCCCACTGAGGAACAGACGCTGCGTGGACTACCTTTCGTCTGACTCCTAACCTTCGACCTACGACCAATCTGGAATGGGTGACTGACTGGGTGACTCACCAGGAGCAATTATATTTACTCCCGCCAACACAGCAATAGGGGTCATTGGAACGCACAACCCCTTCCACCACGTCAAGGCTGTTGTCCATGGGAGGAACTGCTCAATTATTAAACTGAAAATATCCTGATAGATTTTTCAGCAAATATTTTCCGGTTAAATGTCATTAAATCTTTATGCATGGTGGGTACAATTTCATTTTTCATGTTTGGTTATTTTTTTGAACTATTTCATAAATTATTTTCATTCAAGGCGAGTACTTGATTTCCAAAGGTTTTACTGTATCATAAAGTTACACACTGTGATTAAGCGAAGGATCTAAGACCAGAGTCGGTCGCCTGAAACCCGGAATCTCATATCTGGATAGATAAGGGGATCGCACCTTAATCATCACGCCATTTTTTATACGTGACTGCTTATAGGTACAGACTACACATTAACTTCTTCAATACGATATCACAATTTATTATCATTTCCGGGTTCGCTCCTTCAGGTTCATTTCGAAGATGAAAAAGAACCCGGAAATCCTTTATCCTCACATACGTCTAATTCATTTATGAAAAGGTTATCATCGGATTTAGTTCAATTTTCCTGGCCGAATATAACAAATATTTACATGTTTTTAATCTCGGGAACCACTTGCCATATGTAGGTTAAATCAATGTCGTCAAATGCAGAAACAGCAGAAAGTACACGAATTTCTACCTCGATTATCCAAGCTATAATGCCATTACTTATTTGTATTTACACGCATGTTTAATTCACAGCTATTAAACCCACCTCCCTTTTTACCCTGATGTGTGAATATCAAATGTTGTATAGGAGTTAGTACTGGGTGAACTCTACCATCACCTACCAAACCGATCTTCGGGTTGATTACTGTGTTTATGGTTTTATACCCACATATTTGACCACAACTACAAAACCAACACTTTCGACCTTGGGGTGGAGTAAGACGATATACGGAGTTTAGAATAGGGTTATGAGTAATTTTGCGGATACATTAATAGGGTTTATATAAAGTCCGGTGCTCAGAATATGAAATGTCGCGGGTACACATGCACTGCAATGTTTATCCAAGTCGGTTATGAGCTGTTCGGTTCCTCAGTGACCGGCTATGACGATGCATTCCGCGACTGCAGTAACCTTTGGGCGTGCTATGAAATGCGTGATTGTTCACGCGCCAGATATTCAAACCAGTGCAGAACAAATTAATCATTAGGTAAAAAAAATCATCCTGGTAGGAAAGTCACGACAGATACACAAATATAATATTGCAGTACATGCCAAGCAAAATAGGTCAAAATGAATTTTCATTGATTTGTACTCGAAATACCCATCGGAATGTGTAAATCGTTTAACACTTGCAGACGCATGGCTTCATATGAAAAGATGTGGCGTGGGGTGTCCACGTTAACTCTAAATGATCGGTAACACATATCGGCAGATTTTATCTCACCACCTGCGCTTTCATCTATCCAAGTTCTATCCACGTACCTCACCATTAAAATACCTCCAGAGCGATCTCAAAACGTTTCCTTAAGTGGCGAAGGGGACATTTTTTCTGGCCTAGTTGATGGATACTCGGTTGCCACCATTCGGGCTGGGTCGGGCACACTTCGAAAAGAAGAAAATAACCGCTCGCTCGAACGGAAAAGGCGCAGGGACATTTTAATTTCCACCGACATTATTCAGAATTCCATGAAATACTAGGCAAAAGAGCCCCCTAGGAAGGTGGGCGGAGAAAATGAAATAGACCCCCATCTGGCATTTTCTCTCCACGCCTGCACCCGTGGAGACATCGAAATCGCTCCCTACTTTCTTTTTTTGAGATCTCCGGGGAAGATGTAATACACTCGCGTCGGGGATGGGGTTTTAGTTTTCATTCCAGAGCACTTCCCTCACTTAAATATTCAATGCAATCTTTCTCAAGACGTAACTGAGTGGGAAGGGCTGATGTCAGATTGAAGTGGCAAATTTTCCTTCCCTTCCATCGTTTTTATTAAACGCGCACAGCAATAATTTTCATCTTAATCTGGCACCTAAGATAAACATTTTTGAAGCATGAATATTTTTCTCAGACGTGAATTTTCCGCGCTCTTTCTCCATTTCTCCACCAGGGATGCGGAAGAAAGGAACATTGAGAACGCCCGCCATCGGTGCCGCTTCCACAGCCATCAATTCAGAGGACGCCATGGAAAGTTTAAAACGGAGGGCTCATTATAATACAGGCCCGTCATAATTCTCCACTTACCAATCTTCGCAACTTTCGGACGCCGTATGCCGCCGTGTGGTGGAAACACACTCGAACGCGGACTATGGCGACCTTTATGAAGATTCTTAAATGTTCTTCTATGAGCCTTTGGATCTTTGGCTGTTTTGATTTTCTGTGTTTTTAATTTATATAACCATGCAGAACGTATTTCCAAAAAAATTGACCAAATTCTTCCAGCACCCAAAAATATATTTTCTCAGGACACATTAGCGAAAAAAATGTACCCCGATTCCACGAAAGGGTTTGTCAGAGAGAATTACCAGACTTCCTTCAATGATACAATGTCGACAAAACACATACAGGGGGAGCCTGGTTTTCCCTAGCATCATTTCAGGGCAAAACACAACGAGAGAAGAGAATTATTTACAAAAACTTCTTTCACTATATTTTTACGGAGGGTGGTTCAAAAACTACGTGACGTACGCCATTACGGCGATGACTAGCAGGGCATTTTACAGATTTGCAGAATGAATATAACAAAGGTATCGACCGAATGCTGCTCCGTTATCTCGGTTTCAAAACGTACATTAACACACATTGACCTCGATTATCATTTTCAGGAGGTTGATGTAATAAGGCCCACCGGTATTTAAGCTTTAAAAGTTGAATAAATAATTCATATAATTTTCCCCTTGAGAGGAATGAAGCGAGGGAATATGAGAATGGGTAACTCGGATATAGTAAATCAGATAAGACGGGCAAGTCAGTCGAGGGAATGGAAGCTTCAGTTGATGGTGTTTAGTTTGATGCCGTACGCAGTACACGTATCCCTTGATGCTATCTCCAAGTGGATAATCGTGGGATGCAGGGAGATCGATTGCTGTGCTATTGATTGTGATTTACTAATAGTGCCAACAATATTATCCAGAATATCAGGCATTAGAAAGACAACGTTTAATTTCCAAATAGCCACATGCCAAGGGTTGTTAATCAATCATCTAATTCAATGCAGGTAATTGGCAAGAGATGTACAAACGTATATTCTAATGAGATAAGCTCTACATACAGATGGGGGATTCCGACATTCAATTTAGAATCCGTGAGATGGAGAATTTGACAATTATAATTGCCTGATTGGCAACACACTCGCATTTAACTTGAACAAAAATCGGAAAAACGCAATATGAACCATTACCTATAACTCCGCACGCTTAAGTGCAATTTAAATAATTTAAAATAAAACAAAAATTATTCAACGGGCAGTAAGACATCGCAAGAAAAAGCATATATGCAAAAGTGCATAGATCTTTTTTATTCATTAGATTAAATTTAAATACGTATTATTAGGTAATCTACCGATTAAGGTAGGCTTTTGGATGGACACAACTATCAAAACAAACATTCTGTAACTCCAAATAAAACCCCAATGTAGCAACCTAATCTATATCAGGTCCAACATCCCCATCCTATTCTTGCCCTTCCCTCGCAACAACCCCAAAATTCTCCCCTCTATTACTTTCTTAACATTCCACTACCGCTCAATACGCCTTTCATCAATTTTTCCTGCCTCCATACGATTTCTCTCAACAAACCCCTCTCCTCACCCACCATCTCTAGTACTTCCTCGTTTGTTTTCCTTTCGGTCCCATTTCACCTTCTCCATTCTTCTCCAAACCCACATTTCAAAAGCCTCCAAACTACGTGTATCCTCCTGATTATGCGACCACGTTTCCGCGCCGTATATAACTATTCTCCATATCAGAGTTTCTACGAGTCTTGTCTTAACATTCCTACTCAACGTCCCGTCATCAACTCCCTCCTCCTTGAGAAAGCCTCCTTGCCTAGCGCAAATCTTCTCCTTACGTCCCTACTACTTTGACCATATTGGTCCAAAATCCTTCCGATATATGTAAACTGTTCTACCTGCTCTATTTTTTCCTCGCCTATTTTAATATTTAGCTTAGCCTTTTTCTTTCTGGAAAATCGCATAACCTTTGTTTTATTAATATTGATTCTCATCCCATATTTATCGCACTGAACCTCCAATTCACTCAGCAATGCTTGCAACCCCTTGACTGACTGAGCAACTAATGCTTGGTCATCAGCAAACCTAAACCGATTTTACGAATTCCCCTCCGACTTTCATTCCTACTTCCAGTTCTTCCAAGCCTCTTTCATCATTTCCTCCCTCATATACGTTGAACAGCACCGGTGACAATGGGCAACCCTGCCTTACACCTCTTGCTAACACTGCCCATCCGGACTCTCCGTTCCCAACTCGCACCTGAGCAGTTTGATACATGTACAGGTTGCGGATCAGTCTCCTGTCCCTTCAATCCATTCCTATTTTCTGCAATACACGCATCAATTTTTCCCAATTCCCTCTATCAAACGCTTTTTCGAAATCTACAAAACAGGCAAAAACGTCTTGATTGCATTCTGTATTCTTCTCGATTAGAGATCTCATTACTGCAATGGCATCACGCGTACCTCTTCCTTTCCTAAACCCAAACTCATCGTCCCCTAAGTAATCATTTTCCTTACTCTCTATCCTTTTGTTGATAATCCTGAGAATAACTTTAGCTGCGTGGGATGTCAATCTTATTGTTCCGTAATCCTCACATGATGTAGCCTTTACCTTTTTCGGAATAGGAACAAACACTGATTTCACAAAGCCTTTCGGCCATATTCCTTCCTCATAGATACTACGAATCAGTCCATATATAGTCTCCTTCCCACATTTTCCTAAACATTTCAACAGTTCCACAGGAATGTTGTCAACCCCCACGGCCTTATTTGCTTTCATCATCCTTAATGCCCTTTCTATTTCATCGTCGAGTATGCCTGGACCTAAGCTATCTTCTTCTATGTCATGTTCCTTTTCTATGTCTAACCTTGTCGGCCTAAGTTCTCTAGTTTACAGTGTTTCTATACATTACTTCCATCTCTCTTGGATATTTTCTGGTTCAACTATTATCTTACCCCACTTATCTGTAACTGTTAGCACAGATCTTGCCTTCTTACTTCCCGATAATAACTTAACCTCGCTGTATAGCGCACCAATTTCACCCTTCCTTTGTAAACTTTCCATATCCTCGCACTGCATTTTCCACCATTCTTCTTTTGCTTTATTTGTGGCCCTTCTCAATTTATTGTTTAACTCTTTGTACTTCATTTTGCCTAACTCTGTGCTTACATTCTTCCATCTTCTTCTCTCATCCATCTTCGTAATCATCTCATCCGTTACCCATGGTTTCCTTATCCTTTTCCCGTTAACGGTTCCTACAGTGTTTTTTGCGGCTTCAATGCATATGTTAATTAATAAAAAAAATATAACCCCTCTAATGGTATTTACTGTACCCATCCGTAATGACCGAAGGTATTGCCTTTATTAATTTATCTCATTATGAGGAACCAACATTTTTCGTTAATCGAGGAGAGAATGGCAATTTAAATTCCCCATTCTTCGCACAATCTCCACTTTCATTTTGTTAGGATTGAGAAAATCGAGGGTGGAATTTTCGAAAAATATCAAACAATGAATCAGAAGTCAAGAAAAAACTCGTGTCGAGAAAATAAAATGTTTAAATTATTCCCCTCGGCCGCGAGCTCTAAATTACCACAATAGATTGCCAGTCGGAGTTATGCCGCCAACTTGTAATGAGCATATTCCACGAAAACAAGAGAGGAGCGGGAGAGACAATTTTAGGGCGTCTGCTGAGGGGAAGGGCCTCTCCCCGGCCGGCGGGGTCCGATGGAGCGCGGCTATTCATCCGCGCGACGTCCATCGTTTAAATTGAAACCAAACTGGGATCGGGGACAGGCCCCTGTGAAAGCATCCATCGCCCGGGCACACTTCTCTCCCCCTCGCCTCTTCGTCCGCCACGGCCGCGTGTCCCACCTCTGCCCCACCACTCATTTATCAAATCATTTTCAATCACGGCAATTGGAATCGTTTGGTTTCAGCTCTCCGCGAGACGACCTCCACCCGCTGCACCCTCCCTCCCCACTCCATCGAAGCACGCACTGTTCCCGAATGCCTTAACCCCTCTTCCCTTCCCCCCACGTCGCCTTCGTGGCCGAATCGATATGGTGAAAGCAGCAATTATCCGTCAATTTGGCGAAGGAGATGCCGCCGGTTGGAATTGCTCCGGGGGAGTGATTTAGGAAGACAGGGGGCGGGAAAGAAGTGGGTGTGTTGCGAGGGAGAAGAAAACGAGTCGTCTTCTGGGAGGGACAAAATTGATATCTCTCGATGTCGAATCGTCTTCTTCGCGCTTGTAGTTTTGCCATCAATTCCTTATTTATTTCTTATGCTGCCCTCGCGAGGGCAGAACCGATTCTGATTTTTTTGCTACGGTCGCCATAGTGGGATGTCATAAACATTTGAGAATTCTAATTTCATTGCCTTTTTTTATGTGGGGATGAGCGGGACAAAGCGATGATTTATTCACCCTTATATCCCCGCTCAAACGTGACCCTCTCGCCAGTATACGACGATTTAGCGGCCATGAAACACGAAGATATTAATGCTTGGTGCGCGATGGAACGCCGTTTGGGAACCATCCCTTCGGCAAGTAAGCGGTCACCAGTCGAAAATGCGATGGCAAGTGTCGAGAGAAATCAGTAATACCACCCATGGCCATTACTTTCTGTTTTACTTTCATTGGATTCAGCGACTCCCAAGGTTCCACTCGGATTCTTCCGTTAAGCGAGAGAGTCCGGGAATTGCCGGCGTTCCGTATGGTATGAAAAGTAATTATGTACTCTCTTAATTTTAAATCATGTAAGACTCTATAACTCCTTGCGTTTGACAGATTCCGACTGAAGTTAACAAGATATGCAGCAAATCTGTGCACCAATACCCTTTGGAAACCTCGATTTGAAATAATGTTTGGATCATAGATTGAATAAGCGAATACTACACTTAGTGCAGTCAAGTAAATATAGTAATTACTATCATTCGGCTGTCTATCGTTCTAGGTAGTTTTTGAACTGCATGCAATCGGTTCCAATTATAACTCCCCTTAAATCAGCAAGTCCAATTAATAAAAATATATTGTGCCTATATTTCATTCTGAAGGATGTTAACAATTACCGCATAGAGGTCAAGGTGATTTTAATTGTCCAACACTTCATTCATCGACGGTTCCAGCCAACGAGCGTCGCGCGCTGGAATATAATTTGAAATTAAATCAGTATATTTGGTTTGTAATTATATGTTGGGCAAAGAATAATTGGAATTCTTTTTCAAAATACTTGCATGCAGTAATTTCAATTTATTCGCACATCATCACCCGGACTAAAAACAGTGTTAACCCAACATTGCCCTGTAATAAACAGAACAAATTAATATCAATTAAAATTTACAATTAGTATGGGACGTCTAGTCCAGAGGTGAAGCGTTGGACTATGGAGCGGAGAACCCTTGTTCGAAATCATAGCCCGCACAGGGAAGGGAATCAGTCAATCCCCTCCCCCCATGCCCTCATGGGTGAATTTCACACGCCGTTAGGGTTAGTATTGGGTGGACTTTACCGAAATTCAGACTGATAACTGTGTTTATGTTTTTTTAAATATTATTAGTAATAGCACAAAGTACTCTGAAATGTTTATGCAACTTTTGAAGATTATTCTAAGAAATATAAGTCTACTTTTAATGCCAGCCAATAACCTAGGTAACATTTGGAAATAAAATAATATCCTTTGAACTATGCTGTTAATAAAAAACGGTGCTTTTATTCCTGCAATGGCAAATTCTCGTGCTCGACATTATATATCGTCATAACTTAGCTCGCATTATCACTGGAGAAGAATTTATTATACCTGTATGAACCCAATAGCTCAGCTCAATTATGCGTATGAAATAATTACACAGGCCTACAAAAAAAAATTTTTTTTTGGTGCCGGGAATCTTTGTGCTGATTTTAACTATATTTGTAGAGCTGAATCCAAATATGAAATCCGTTTTTATTTAACAGCTTTACTTTTTTAGATATGGCACATCTTACGATTAGTTGTTTTAATATTTGATATATTCGGGAAAATAATTTTCAAAGTTCAATAAATCTATAAGTATACTAATTTATACCAACTCTGCGGTGTTCCTTTTATTTTCAATAAACTTTCAATAAGTTTTATGTATATTTCTATATTGTAGGCCAATGAGATTAAAAAACGTGTGTGATTATGTGTAAAACATGTACTGAACATCTGCGGCAATGGACAACAGGACAAAGGAAAAGTCTAAAATTTGGTGTGCCAATGGTGTGGAGAGAACCTCTGAACCATATTGACGACTGCTATTTTTGCATAGCAAATGTTTCGGGAATTAATCGAAAAAATCGCCACAAGTGGACATATCCAGATTTGCCTTCAGCTAGACGCCCGGTACCCCATTCAAAAGAAATACCGATCCCAATATTTCAGACGTTACCAGATATATCTAAGGAAGAATTTGAGTAATTTGAAAACATTTCTCATTCTATTGACGATAGTGGCAGTGACTACGAGGGAGTATCAACAATTCCTCGACTATTTAATCAAGATGAGCTAAGCGATCTTGCTAGAGAACTGAACTTATCGAAGGAAGCATCCGAACTACTAGCATCAAGACTGCATGAAAAGAATTTACTGCAACCCGGTACGAAAATAAGTTTTTATCGCACAAGGGAAAAGGATATGCTCCCCTTCTTTACTCAAGAAGACAATCTTACATTTTGTTTAGACGTTAAGGGTCTTTTGGAAAAAAATGGGACTACTATCACAATATGATGCTAGTGATTGGCGTTTGTTTATTGGTAGCTCCAAGCGTAGTTTAAAATGTGTACTTCTTCACAATGGTAACAGGTTTGGCGCAATACCAATCGCTCATTCAACTAAAATGAAAGAAGAATACGATACAATAGCATTGGTCTTACAGAAGATAAAATACCAGGAACATCGCTGGGTGATTTGTGTACATTTAAAAATGGTGAACTTTCTTCTTGGACAGCAAAGTGGCTACACAAAATATCCTTGTTTCTTGTGCCTCTGGGATAGCAGGGACAGACAAAACCACTGGATTAAGAAGGAGTGGCCTAAGAGAGAAAACTTGGTTGTTGGGAAAGAAAACATCATTGCTGAATCTTTAGTTGAAAGAGAGAAAATCATCTTACCGCCTCTACATATTAAACTAGGCCTAATGAAGCAATTTGTAAAGGCTCTTGACAAGGATGGACCATGCTTCGGCTACTTAAGACTAAAGATGCCCCATATAAGTATTGAAAAACTTAAAGCTGGTATTTTTGAGGGGCCACAAATCAGACAACTTACAAAGGATCCTGCTTTTGTCGAGTCAATGAATGAGATTGAAAAAATTAGTTGGGTGTCATTTGTTGAGGTCATAAAAAATTTTCTAGGAAATCACAAAAGTGAAAATTATATTGAGCTGGTAAACATTATGCTCAGTAACTTCAAATCACTTGGATGTAATATGAGCACAAAAGTTCACTACCTACACAGCCACTTAGACAATTTTCTTGGAAATTTAGGAGACACAAGTGAAGAACAAGGTGAAAGATTTCACCAGGATATAAAAACAATGGAAGCTCGCTACCAAGGAAGATGGGATAACCATACTACCTTGAACAAAAAGTTCCCGGAATAACCACCGTGTGGCGCTCCCATCGTTCCGATTTGAGTTCTGTTTTTTTTTGTTAAATTGGTACATCTGTTGTTGATATTCCCTTTAAATCTTAGTGTCATAACTTGACATTTGCAAAAGTTACGTAGCCAAGAGTACATCTATCTCTGTGTGTGTTGGCGATTTTTTACAATTGCAGAAATGGATTTAAATTTGCAACAACGAACTTGTATTAAATTTTGCGTAAAAAACGGATTTAGTGGCGCACGGACGTTGGAAATGTTGGAAAAGTGTTTCGGCAACGATTCTCTAAAAAAAAACGGTCGTTTACCAGTGGCACGAGCGGTTCAGAAGTGGTCGTGAGTCAATCGAAGATGATGAACGCAGTGGCAGACCATCGACATCGAAAGTCGGTGAAAAAATTGATAAAGTAAAAGAAATGTTGGTCAATAACCGCAAATTAACCATCAGAGAAATAGCGGAGGACTTGAACATTGCCTATGGATCCGCCCAAGACATTGTGGTTAATGATTTCGGTTTCCGTCGTGTAGCAGCAAAGTTGGTTCCAAAAGACCTCAATTTCATGCAAAAAAGAGACCGTGTTGACGTCGCAAAAGACATGATTTGCGAGGCTGAATCCAATCCCACATTCATCAAAAGGATCATTACTGGAGACGAGACGTTGGTTTATGAGTACGACACGCAATCCAGACATCAGGCAAGTGAATGGCGTTCACCAAATGAGCCGAGACCAAAAAAACCACGTCGTTTTCAGTCAAAAAGAAGGCAATGCTGACGGTTTTCATGGATTACAACGGTGTAGTGCATCATAAATTTTTGCCAGAAGGCCAGACAGTAAACAAAGAGTATTATTTGGGCGTTATGAGACGTTTGCGTGAAGCAATTCGCCGAAAGAGACCAGAAATCGTCGCACAGTGCGTCGAGACCGTCGCACAGTGCTATCATTATTCGTAATTTTTTGACGAAAAATGCAACAAATACCATCCAACAGCCTCCGAATTCACCTGATTTGGCTCCCTGTGACTTCTTTCTGTTCAATCGAGTTAAAAAACCATTACGGGGAACGCGTTTTAGCAGCCGAGAGGAAGTAATGGAAAAATCGCAGGAAGCACTGATGGACATACCGAAAACCGAATATAAAAAATGTTTCGAGGATTGGATCAAGCGCTGGCATAAGTGTGTTGCAGTCGATGGGGATTACTTTGAAGGGGACAATATAGATTTAGATGAATAAACTTGTATTTTTAATTTTCTGAATAAATTCCGGGAACTTTTTGATCAAGGTAGTATGATGGCAGATTACTGCTGGTGCTTAAAACGAGACTGTTTGAACAAAGTGCACTTAAGAAAATCGCGCAAAAGAAGCTTCCGATGTGTTGAGTGATGTTTTTATGTATTTTTTTCTTTTCAATTTGTTTTATTACAGTAAAACATTTTAGTATTTGTGTTCAATTGTGTTGTAAAATTCTGTTGTGTTTGTGGGTGATTTAACAGCCCTAGAAATAGATCAAGTCTTTATATTTAGTGGGTTTTATTATTAATATAATATTCCCATATCATCATGTAGAAAATTTTTTTTACGTAAGTAACAACATATCTATATCTTGAAAACTATAGCTGATAGGAAAAAACTAGTGTCACAATTGGATTCAGCACCCCAATTTTTCTTTAAATCATCATTAAAAGCTCCGGCACCAAAACCACTGTTGGCCTGTGTTATTTAAAGAGAAATGCATGTCAATGTCCCAAATTCCGGGTAGGAGCTTTGAAATTTCCCTTTGGCACTGAGATTTCCAAAAGGGACTATATTTTGCGATTTCGATAATTCAAGTTGTGGAAAAATTACAGTTGCCGAAAATGGGTACATACGATTTCCAACTTAAATTCTAATTAACAGTCTCCTTGAACGTACAACGGTTTTGCATTCAGAAGGGAATTTACAATGCCTTCGGGTCAACTTTGTATTGATTTTCCAGGGTAAAATTTTTCTATTAATGAAACTCTCCAAATTTTTAATTGGACGGGCTGCAGGACGATACCTTGATAATTTAGCTTCCTCTCGGGTACATTCGAGAAAATATTCTTCCCCGCAGACGGCTCTTTGAATTAAATAAAACTGATACATGGACAGGGTGCGACAACAAATCTTCCTTTTTTCAATGGAATCTTACAGTATTAGTAGTAACCAAGATTTTTGAACAAAAGTTCTGAGGCAGGCGTAGGAAAACAAAACGTGTTTCACCTCACAACGGCGGCCGCTGAAGCAATAAGGTTGAAATTAATGACACTGGTATCACTTATGCATTCAAAATTAAATTTTCGAATGACAATTTTATCTAAAAATGTATGATCACTCGCTATTGGCAACCACCTTATAAAATAAGGTTTCCGAAAGCAAAATAGCGCTCAATCACTGTCTTCGTTTTGAAAACTACAATTGTTCCATTGTCAATATATATTCAAAATAGCGTTAACCCAATTAAAAATCGTTACATAATGCATAAACTCATGGAATTCACTATAGGGTCACTATATTTCTGCATAAGCTAACGATATGCTGACGCTTCTTTCTTGCAAAGAAAAAAATGTTTAGTACTCAAAGAGATAAAGATTAAATCGCAAAATTGAGGAACTAAGTTTCTCCACACACACGTTATATAAATATATATATGTATATGTATGTATATAAATATAAACTTAGACAGTAACACACAGCACGAGAACACATAAAAAGAACAGTCACAAAAATATCTTGATAATTTCGACGGACCCGAGCTCCGTCTTCTTCGGAAGATATCTTATATATACATATACATATATATATATATATATATATATATATATATATATATATATATATATATATATATATATATATATATATATGTCTTGACAAATAAGTCTTTTTTGACAAAAGGAAGTCGTCCACTACGAATTTGTACCTGAATGACAAACTGTAAATGCTGCATTTTACGTCCAAGTGCTCGACAGGCTTCGAAAACGAGTCGCCCGCGTCCGGCCAGCGATCAAAAACTTCTGACGACTGCATCACGACAATGCGCCGTCTCACACCGCGCTTGTCGTGTCGGACTTCTTGCCCAAGCACGGCGTGGTAACGCTGCCGCACCCGCCCTACAGCCCGGACTTGGCACCACCGGACTTCTTTCTGTTCCCGAAGATAAAGAGGAGTTTGAAAGGAACGCGATACGGGACTTTGGACGCCGTCAAAGAGGCCGTGACGACGTGTCTTCGAGAGGTTCCCGATGATGCCTTCGCGGGAGCGTTCCAGGAATGGGAACGCCGCTTGAACAAGTGTATCGACTCACAAGGGTGCTATTTTGAGGAATATTAGCTTAAGATATGTAAAAGTGTAATAAATTTTTTTCCTATATATATATATATATATATATATATATATACACATATATATATAACCATATATATATATATATATATATATATATATATATATATATATATATATAGACATATAAGGAAAGGGGATAGGAAAACACATAAAAGACTAACAGGAACGGAGGGGAAGGCGGTTTTGAGCAGATCACAATGTAAAAATATTTCCTTATCCGGGATTTAAACCAAGGACCTTCCAATTTCCGGGTGGATGCTCTACCAGTTGAGTTAATAAGGAAACTTTCGTTCGCGACTCGGCAAAACTGGAAATGCTCTGCTATCTGACATATGGGATTACGATCTCAACTGTAAGCATACATATACACTGCCTAAGGACGTAACTCGCCTATGAGTCTTTCCTATGTCTGTTACTATTAAGTTTTATTCATTCTCCTCTTCATGCTAGTTTGTACCTCGCGTTTGTATTCCGTCTTAGTCCACCTGTACGGACATTATTCCAAATTCACGCAAAATCTTTCCAATTGCATGCCATGTAATCACTTTCCTCCTTCTAGTCTAACTTAGCTTCTCAATGAGCCGTTACCTGTCGGCTTCACCCATCATTGTAACCTCTGTTATGGCATAGTTTACTCTAAATCTTAAGTTTCTCGTCTCTCACAAACAACACGCACACGGATGTGGGGTTTTTTGGAATGTCATGGTTTCATCTTGTATGTTAAATGACCGGTTACGGTGGGTTTTCACTCACCGGGACGGTGTATGTGTGCCCGTATGGGCCGACAATGAACGCTGGACGAAAGCAAAATGGCACCTCGGACTGAGCTAGCGGAATGCGGGAGGCTGCGATGGAGAGGAACCGAGGGCCACCAACCATGCTTCATCGCCAAAGGCATACGCCCCTTTCGTACTCCTGGGCGATATAACGTGATTTGTTTCGTGGGCACGATTCAGTGAGAAAATTTGGATATTTGCTTTCGTTCCCAGTTCTGCCGATACACGGTAGTAGTACCTCGTAGGGTTCCTCCTATTTAACTTCCCTAATAGTAATGCCAAGGTGAAATACATGCACTCACTAATCTGAAGGATATTATCTTCCACGGGTTGTTTAATATTATAGAATCATACATTCGTACACTGCCTTTACGTGATGTACTAAATATTCCCTTCCAATCTCATTTGCTTGGTCAATTTCCACCCGTTAATAATCTCTTTACCCTTTCTTCTTTAACCTTGTATGTATCCGTTTTAAATGCCTAGTTACCCAATCACACCTCATGTCGTGTATAAGATATGAAACACTTAGCTGTGACATTTTTACCAACCGATTTCAAAGACTACGGTTGTTTATTACTAATGCGCAAAATATGCATACTCCCATGTCGATTTCCCATTCTCCCCTAACAAATATAAAACTTCTCGATTTTTCTTCTTCACCGACCGTGCAACCGACTTTGGCAACTTCGTTCAAGAGCACCTCCATTCAAGCACTCTGCAGGAACTATCATTCTACATGAATGTATCGGTTTCCGTGTTAACAGTTTGGACAGAAACTCACACGTGGTGCAAACGTTTCCAGTTTGTTCAAAAGTAATGAATCACGATTCATGAATAAATAAATGACTCCGATAGCCGTAAAAAATTTACCTTTCAAAACAAAGAACAAATGAGGTTAGTTGGCTAACGCCAACAGTCAAAGGATGGGGTAGAAAAGGAAAGGGAGGAGAAAGGTGAACACGAATGCTTGAATTGTTTACGGTTATTGGAGTCATTTCATTTATTAAATACTGCTAGTCGTAAGAGCTCAATTCAATCAAAATCACGATTATTTTTCGTAATCTCAACATAGCGGTTAAAGAGTGACGAAAGTAGTCTAAACGCTGCCATCGGCGTCTATTTCACTTCCATTACTCTAATGAGTTTACATTTTGCCCACGGTGAATAAAAAAAGTCGAGGATATTAATGAAAACAGGATCCAGTGAAGAGTGCCTATCCGTATATCCTTTTGGATAATGTGGAAAGAATTTAGAAGACAAGGGAAGTCGGGAGTAATTTGAAAAAATCCACTTCGATTCGATACCATTCCTATTACTCAACATTACCTGCGTTAACCATTCCTGCCTTCTTCGAACTCGTCCCAAGCACTTTCCCTCCTCCCGTTCCATACCTACAAATTCGTTTGCTTTCCCTCTCGTTCAATTTACCTTTTCCATCCTCTTTCACAGCCACATCTTAAAATTCTGACCAATACAAACGGACATAAGTATTCGTGTAGACGACCATGAGCGACGACTGTCACTGAAATTTTTTAAAAATTTCATTTGTATGAAATAAGCTTCCAAAGCTTATTTCATACTAATTTTGGTTGGTTTCAAAAACAGGAAGCTTTGCCTGTTTTTTCAACAGAGCATACTACGACTGCGTAGTACTTCTTTTCCTACGACTATGAGTGTGCAGGGTACGCGGATCATGTCGCGAAGTCGCGAGACTAATATTCGATTTGGGCAATTTCAATGGCATCCATGCACCAACGTCCGAATACGTTATACATACACGATGTATGCTCAGTTTTTCCGAGGACGACAGTAATGATAAGACCGTGGTGTGACTTCAATGCAATCGATTTTCGACCATTGTACATTCAGTGATTTTGGATCAATCAGCGACCTCAGAACCCACAGAGAACAGGACCACTTCCAGTCACACTGATGAATGACGTCTCAACTGGAGGTGACACTCGAAACCGTGACCATGGCATAGACTGGAAGCAACACAACCCGACGCAAGAACTGGTTCGCGAGAGAAGAGAGAGCTAACATCTGGAAAATTGAGAGATTTTAACCATTGGGAAACATACATCCACTATCAGCCATTTTTCAGTTTATTACGCACTGGTAAACTCCAGATTACAATATACCATGAATTGTTGGAGAGAAGAGCGCGTTTTCATGCGTCAAGCCTATTATACAGGGATCGGGATGGTGCTGAGGCTAACGTACAGGCTTCCCACTCAGAGAGCTCGGGTTCCCTTCCCGGAGGCGGCAGATATTTCTCATTGGGATCCCTACTTGAGGTGCTTTGTGGAGAGCACTTTGAGTGAGTCCGACGTCCGTCGGATGGGACGTTAAACTGCGGACCATTTGGAACCTTTCGACAGCCGGGTTTCCCTCCACCCTTCCTTTCCCACCCTTCCTTTCCCACCCATCCCTAATGGCGCAAATAACCTTAGCTGTCGGTCGCCTCCCTTAAAAACTACAACTGCCTACTATGCTCAAAAACTGGTAGTGATAGTTATTTTACGAAAGAAATAAACAGGACGGACTCTCCGATTATTTAAAAAATCTATGTACTCTCCGATTATTTATTAAACGGTATATGAAATTGAAGAGTGCGTGATTATAGACGGAGTGTGTTGATGGACGGTGCGTAGTATGCACTTGTATGGTGTAAACCTAACCCTTGTGTGATGGTAAAGGAGCAGTTGATAATCTTAAAGTGCCATTGTATATAAGAGCATTTTCTCTTGTATCTGTTCTTCTTGTGTGTGTATGCATGTATTTGCATTGTAAGAGTCGCCGTTGACCAAACATGGCCGTTGCTACCAGGACCAATTCCTAATTGCAATAATTTTTCATAATGCGAGGCATATTCATAAAGTAAAAACCGTTTGCTTATATTTAAATATTGGCGATCCAGAACACAGTTTTACTCCTGCAGCGCCGTATACTGATACATTGAGAAGCTATAGCCACATTTGTTTGGCTTCAGAAGTTGTATTGCTTATCCTAGCATTCAAACAACATTGTCCGCGATAATCGTTGATCCCGCCAGCTGTGAAGTGCGTTCTGTCGTACGATTCTTGTAAGCAAAAGGATTGTCAGCTGCTGAAATTCATCGGGAGTTATGCGTAGTTTATGGACCTACAGTTATGAATGAAGGAGGGGTTAGAGAGTGGCGCCGTGATTTCAAAAATGGACGAACATACTGTATGTCCACGACGAAGAGCGAAATGGTAAGCCCAGTATTCTGACCGATGAAATTGTTTCGCAAGTGGAACAAAAACTGCGATGTGATCGTCGATTGACGATCAATGGCCTGGATGAACAATTTCCTCCACTTGAACACACTACTGTCTACAAAATTGCCACGGAAAACCTCGGATACCACAAATTGTTTGCAAAGTGGGTACCGAAAATGCTCACCGACCACCACAAAGAGCAAAGAATGTCCAGTGGACGAGAGTTTTTGGGCCGTTACCAACAAGAGAGAGATGATGAGACCTTGCACCTAGCGACTACTTCCTCCTCACGCATTTGAAAAAGTGGCTCGGTGGACAACGTTTCGAAACCGAATTGGAACTCAAGAACGGCGTTGTTAATTGGTCCAACGCTCAGGCGGCTAACTTCTATGCAGAGTGGTTAAAGAAGCTGGTGCAGCGGTACGAAAAATGCTTAGAAGTGAATGGGGATTATGTAGAGAGAAGTGAAATAGGTTTTTAGCTAACTAAAGGTGCCAAAAAAATGTGTTTCACATGAGTATATTTATTCCTGTGACCAAACGGCCCTTACTTTATGAGCATGCCTCGTAATAATAATAATTTCTTAGTTCTTACAGTAATTGCCCACTTAAATTCTAAGAAAAAGTTTTTAATAATGGACCAATATGAATCTTTTTAAGCTGCTAAAAATGCAACCTAAATTTGGAGGAAATAGAAAACAGTTAATGAAGAGCTGAGTAAATTAAGTGAAAAATACTATATGGTGTTGTGACAACAAGGCCGCAAAATGAAGCCTTTGAAAATGAATAACCCCGAAAACGTTCTACGTGAATTACTCTGCGAATATTCTTCTATTTTTCCCTAGCAAGACGTATTCAAATATTGCGTAAATTTCTCCAGATTAGAATTCCCATGTTTTGTTAGGAACGCATGACGATTTCTAGCTTTTTCTCCGTTTTAGTGTTTTCATGTAAATTGTAACTGTATGTTGGCACCAGGATATCTGCCTTTCAGAGAAATAGAGTTATGGCAGTCCCAAAACAGGCAAAATCACCGAAATGAAACAATTCATCTCCATTCTCATCTTCATTTCAAAACTTATAAGTTATTTATTAGTGGACCCGATAAAGTGTTTATATTTCGTTCTGGTGATACAAGTCCACAAATTGATTAATTCACAATTATTGCAAATGTAACAAACATAGTTTATTAATGCACCCACAAATAAGCAAGTGTTAATGGGACTTGAAATGAAAATGAACAAAACTATGAATACCGTGCACATTAGAAGTAATAGAGGGAATATAATTTCCTCGAGAAGTCATTTCAAATTCTCGTTAACGACCAGCACTGTCATCGCAAACGACAAATATCTTCAGTAATAATTTTCAATGGGCTTCAACTACTTCTCGTATCATTTACAGGAATAGGTCCCAATGACAAAATTTGCCCTTCCATGATTAACTGCGGATCACAAATGCCCTCAATGTCGTTTCGGAGGACGGGCTTGATTAAGGTTCTACCGAAAAGATGTTGATAGTGCTTGTGATTCATCCCAGATAACTCCCACCATCAACGGGCCACTGATTACCATCCGGTTTCGGTCAAATGGCGAAGGGGTAAATAAAAATGATGCTAAGGCTCGGTAACGATGTTATATGGCCTACGAGACTTTCCATGGACACAAAGGACTCGCTAAATCAGTTTGCCCTCGGTCTATTTAACCGTTCGATTCCTCCCAAATGCCGTAATTTCAATGCATTTTTACTCGGAAAATTATCCCTTGTTCTAACTTAAACAATTGCATCCTTGCATTCTAATTAATTTTCAATCGATAAAATTTAGATCAGGAGAATAGAAATATTGAAAACAAATTTGGCTAACACCTCGAAACGAACGCTTCCCTGAATGCGGCCCTTCCACGACATGTTAACGACCAAAACAAAAGACGCTGCTCTCCAGAATATCAATACAAGTTGTGGCTACAACCGGGGCAAAAAGAAAGAAAATCCCTCCCAAAAGAGGAGAACGCCTAATATTGCCAAAATCCCCAGAATTCCAATAACGCATCGGATGTCGCCTCGTCCCTTTGGACGCTGGCCAAATTATGCATTGCTCCGCACGGGTTGATCTCTAACGCATGGAAGATGAATCAAACACGATGGCCCTCGCTGTTCCATGCGAAGTTGAAGCAAAGACGGCAGTGGTGGGACCGGGGAGGGGGATAGAAGAGGCATGGGAGAGGGGAGGAGGAGGTAGGGGAGGGGTGGAGGGAGGAAGGCAGAACGAACGACTCCATCTCCTCAAACTTTATCCATACTTTAATTTCCCATCGCGAAAAATGTAATAATGAACGCGGAGGTGTCGGCCATTTTTTTCTCCCAAAAAGAGGACCCCTTTTAGCAGGGAGAAAAAAATGTATAATTTGGCTAAGTCAGGTGAAGAATATTCCCTATCCCCTTACCACCTCTAACTTTCTATCTCCGGGGTTCCCTCCTCCCCATTTCAGGGGTCGGGGTGAAGGGTGGGTGAGCCCGGCGTATGAGCACCACGCACTTTGGGCGCAGGTATGATGGAACTCGGAAAATAAATGAGGAACGTGATGCAATTTTTGAATTTCACGAAATGAAAAACGTAGGTAGGCAGCAGCGACATCTGCGAGAGTGGCCGCGTCCCAAACGCCCTCCATGGGCACGAAACATTGTGACGGATGCCTCTCTTGTTTTACGGCTGCGGGCAGTGGAAAAGTCCCGAAGCGAACATTTTTAAGCCGTCGACCCGAAAAACACAACGGGAACCCCGTCCCCATTCCGCTGGAGATAAAGCATTCCAGCATTATTACTCATGCACAACGTGGAGGTCAGTCCTTTTCCTCGAGAAAACAATGCGCTCGGGATTTTATGAGTTAATATGCGTTGAGTAGGTGCCGTTTCATGGCTCATACTTTGAATGTTTATCACAGGGTCATTTCACAGACCTCATAGGGGTACATTCGCATTTAGCGCGTCTTGGACACGAGTTTTGCGTGTCACTCTCACCTTCAAGGTTGAAAAGGGGGCACGCTGAATGTGAGAGATCAACTTAAAGATACATGTATCCTTTTCCTTCGTACTTATCCGATGGGATTTTGGAAATTGTAAAGGAGAGGTGCCACATCATTCGGTATTGTCACGTTTAGAACACTCACCGAATAGCTGGAAAGTTCATCCATTGGAAAAAGTGCTGATGAAAGATTTAGACGAAGTTTATCAAATATTCTCATGAACAACCGTCAAAAGAAGAAATTAAAAATCATACGGATGAAATAAGGATTCCAGTCAACCTGGTCAAGAAGTTAACATACGAGACATAGCACAGCTGTTGAAAGCACTGGAGTGTACACATTCATTACACTCATTACACATTTATTACACTCATTCATTCTTCGCTTTCTTCACCGTCATTTACTTTGACTATGTGTGTATCCTAAATTTTTTTAGGTAATACACCGGTTAAGGTAGGTTTTTGGATGGGCATCACTACCAAATAAATATTTTTTGACTCCTAATAATACACAACCCAGCAACCTACTCTACATCAGGTCGCTCTTCATCTCTGTGTACTTCTTTCCTCCCTTCATCCCGTCCAACATCCCTATCCTGTTCCTGCCCTTTCCTAGCTTGCTCAACATTCTCCCCTCTATTACCTTCTTCAACATTCCACTATCGCTCAATACGCCTTTCATCCATTTTTCCTGCCTCCATAGGATTTCTCCTAAAAAACCCCTCTCCTCACCCACCATCTCTAGTACTTCCTCATTTGTTTTCCTTTTATCCTTAATTTATATGTGTATATATATGTTTGTCCTTTTATTTGTTTTCCTTTTAATCTTCTTCCTAATAAAGACCTCTATCTATTCATCTATATATTCATTACTTAGCTTAAAAGTTAGAACTTTCTAGGTTATCTGGTGAAACTTTGTGAACGTATTTCACATCTAATTGACTGCTCCATGCAAGGGCTCTTGCGTAGCCCTTACACTGCGCCTTTCCAGCCTCCAAGGCTACTGAGGCGGGAAGAGTTCTTCTGCGTTGTCAGGCGTTCCATTTATTCCCGCTCAGAGCAGCCTTGGCTTCTTCTTTGCCGGAAGGGTGTCTTGCACGTCTTGGGATGCTATGGGGCGCTTGTAGCGGTCCCATGGCCAGACCCTTATGTCGCCAACCCGGCGGATGAGGTTTACTGCCCGCTTCTGCCGCTTTTCTGAAGAATTTTCCAGAGATTCTAGGCAGAAGGACGTCCAGGGGTTCCAGCTTCCCGTCCTCGTACATCTCAGAAACGCTGGCATAACTGCTGCGTCCCAAAATGCTACGAAGGGCAGAATTCTGCACCACTGGAATTTGAGCAAGACTCGTTCGCGACACTCCTGTCCATACCGCTGCAGCGTACGTGATGATAGGCAACACGCACTCTTGGTACAGTCTACGCTTCGTGCCCATACTCAGGACCGGCAGGCGGATAATCGGCCAGAGTCGACTAAGCGCCGCGAATGCCTTTGTGATTCGAACACGAAGCGCTTGGGCGTTCCAAAGGAGTTTCCGGTCCATCAGCACTCCGAGGTAGGTAACTTCGGATTCCAACGGTAGGGCGACTCCATTCACAGTTAGGTTCACTCCTGGGGGCCGACCATTTCCCGGATAGGAGATGATCGCCTTCGTCTTCTGTGCGTTAAGAGCAAAGCGCCATCGACGGTACCATTCTAAGAGATCCGCCACAGCGCTCTGCAGTCTTCGCACCGCAGTCACCTTCTGCCAGGAACAGCACAGGGGGGCCGTATCGTCGGCATAGAGAGACAGGACCTCGGGGTTCCCACGACGAGTTGGAATTCCGTGGGAGCAGATGTTGTAAAGCAGTGGCCCGAGGACAGATCCCTGAGGCACGCCGCCGGAGAACCGACGCACCCCAGAATCCGCCCCGAGCCACTGCACGGTGAATGTCCTGTCTCTCAAGTAGGAGTGAACCATCCGTACAATCCAAGGTGGTAAATGGAGTCGTCTCATCTTCAACGGGAGAGCCGGATGCCAGACACGACCGAACGCCTTACTGACGTCGAAGAAGGCCCCAGCAACCGCCATATTCCTGTTGAAGCTGTCCGTGATGAAATCCGCCGTTCGTGCTAGCTGATGGACTGTGGAATGCTGCGCACGGAAACCAAACTGCATGTCCTCCGGGAGGATGTCTTTCTCCCAGACAAAGTCAGCCAGCGGCTGTTGCAGCAGTTGCTCGAATATCTTACGGAAGCCGTCGAGCAAGGAGATAGGCCGGAATTCTCCGGGACCCACCTCCAATTTCTGCGACTTCGGCAGACAGACAATTCTCGCTCTTCTCCAAGTGGTCGGGAAGTAGGAAATCCTGACACAGCCATTTAGGAGTGTTGTCAGGTACCTCACCGCCCCCTTAGGAAGCTCTCAACATTAGGAATGTTATCGCTTCCGGGGGCCTTCCTCGTGCGGAGGCGACGTATTGCCGCTATCACGTCCTTCTCGTCGAATCTTTGAATTCCCAAGGCGTCTTCCAGATCAGCGTCTCCTGCTCTTTCCGACGTATCGATTTCTTTTTCAATCTCGGCAGAAGCAGAATTCCCAGGATTGGGTGAAAAGCTACAGGCAAGGTGTTCAGCGAACAGTTCAGCCTTCTCCATGGGAGATCGTGCCTCCCTGTCTCCGTCAGTAATAATCGGGTCCAGTCTTTGGGGAGCCCGCAGCCTCTGGCATATCTTCCACACCGACGACACGTCCTCGTTGCCGTCTTCGGAAAGGAGCTCTTCCCGCAGGTGCGCCTCCCAGTGGTCCGATCGAACCTCCCGGAGGGCATCCTGTACCGCAAAGTTGAGCTCTGAAAGCTGCTTTCTCACGTCCGCTGTGCGATATTTCTGCCATTGGCGCCGCACGTTGTTTCGCCGCGCAATGAGGCCTCTAACCGCCGCAGGAAGTGGAATCCGAAGGCACGAGTTCCGTTGTTCCTTTAGCGGTATCGAGGCTTTCATTGCGCCGCCTACTGCGGAGGTGAGGTGGCTGACCATTTGATCGGCCAACTCCGGCAAAGTCGGCTCCCGTGACTCTCTTGGCACCTCCTCAGCGATGACGCTGCGGAAACTTCTCCAGTCGGCTGACGACAGATCCAATCGTCGGGACATTTAACATAGAGAGTTTTTTTCACATAGATTTCTGGCGAAACAGAGCGTAGTGCTAAGTAAATTTTCTGTGGAAAAAAAAACTTACGCTTTTTTTTAAACTCGGAACTTTATTCAAACTAAAATAAAGATATTTTCTATCATGCTCTCGGGTGCGAAAAAATCGCTCATGAAACCCACTCAGCCTCCCCTGAAAGCGTTACACAAATTTTAAATCATTTCCTATGGCAAACCGTATAGTTCTCTTCACTTTGTGATACTTTAAATTACCAGTAATTATTCAACTTTTTTTTCATGTTAATCCATATATCGAAGCCAACTAAATATTTAATTTTGATGCAATTTTGGGAAACTATTGTATATTAAGAACCAAGAGGTCATGCCAATTGAGCATCTTATAATTTGCATTGTTAGAAAACGTAACGATGGAATCCTTTAAAAAAGGAAAGGATCGAATCAACGTCAGAATGAAAACGCCATTCAGGACTTCCAGCTCAGGGAACAAGGCCACGAGTCCCACTTCCTCCAAAATTCTAACCACGTGCAAAGGGTTTTCATTAACCTCCTCGGAAATCCCGTTTTCGGAACAGGTCCTTTTTAGTAGGGCTTCACGGTCGATACAAACCCCAACTCAGGGTCTCACATAATAAATTAGCGTGTATTTTGCTAACTGGTCTGTATCCTCAGAGTGAGCTGTTCGAATGAAAATGGTAAATTATAACGATTTCGAAGACGATATCGATGTCCTCTCAACCCTTGGAAAGTCATTTAGTGCATAAGGTATTCCGCTGAACCCTCTTTAGGTCTCGAGTAATGTGACGTTCACACACAGAAATCGAAGATTCAATTAATGAACAGCACATGAATTAAAATGGGATATTTCGGATTTTAAATAAACACGAAATGAAATCCCTTTACTTGACTGATTGCCCATAACTCTTTAGAAAGACTTCAATGTGATTTTTTCCCTTTCCATACTTGACATGCCATAGCAGTAATGAGGTTACTGATAGAGATTAATATGAATGAAATCAGGATGCATTTGCATGTTTGTCAGATTTTGATAAGGCGCTCGATAGAGTCAATCGGTTAGAATTGCGTGGATCGCCCAACAAGTCCTTAGAAAATAAGAAGAACAAATTATTTTGCCTAGGTTTTCATTTTTCTCCTTTTACATGAATTCACTTTTTCCAGTGTTCGTCAAACATTCTCAAGCTGTCCAAAAAGTAGGATTTCCGAAGGTCCTCAAAATAGGCATCGGCGTTGACGATGACCTCCTCTTATGACGTGGATCGTTTTCAGCCTAGCCATTTTGTTATGTTTTGAAATTAAAAAAAGGCACCGGGGGGCAAATCTGGTAAATACGGTGGATACTTTACGTTGATTCGAACTTCAATTCCAAATATTTAACCGTCGAAGCTGCGCAAATGCGCCCCTGTGCATTGTCTTCTTGAAGCAGAAATGTTTCTTTGGTAATTGAGGACTTTTCTCCTTGATTTCTTCCCGATGAGATTTTTGAAAAGGATAAAGTTTAAAATAAACGCTATACTTGTGTGGCAAAAATTAGAACAGTTTACCCATCTTGTATATATATTGGGCTATGATGATCGAAATATTAGGGGCAGAATGATTGCGTCTGGCAAAGAGGCTTTAACAAATTAGAGGAATTTGTTAACAAGGACAATGTGGATAGCAAACAAACACTAGTTTAAAATTTGATTTGGAGTCTATTGAGATGTGAGTGTGGAGGATAAGGCCAAGTAAAATGGGCAGAAAGGTAAACAAACGAAGGATCGAACGATGATGCATGGTAGAATAGGAGAGATTGTTGTTTCGAGAATCAAAAGGAGACAGCGAGGGTCAATGAACATGAACATTTCAACTTAAACTTACAACATTTTATATTTACTCCATCTATTTCCTTAGCCTTTTTCGGATATTCCAGAAACTTCTTCACTTAGCTCACCCTATTTAAAATATCAGCATTAGATTCTTTTCAGTTCAACTTATTTCTTCATTCTCTACCACACCCACATTTCAAAAGTCACCAATCTTTGCTTATCTTCTTGCCTTACAGACCATTTCTCATGCAATAAAACCACGCTCCATATTAAAGTCTTCAGTAATCTTTTTTTCACATTTTCACTCAGTGTCATCGCGTCTCTTTTTTGCAATTCATCTTTTACTAATGCGATTCTTTTCCTATTGTTCCCACTATTATTCCCATTTTCCTCTTAAATATCTCGTATGCTCAAATACATGACTTTCTCTACCTGATCCATTATTCTTTCCTGCTTCAATGCTTAACTTAGCTTTCCTGTTTCTCGAAAATCACCTTAGTTTTGTTTTCCCGCAGTTAATCGCCGTCCCATTCCTTCATATAAAATACTAAAAAGAAAGCTGCCTCCCCTTGGCCGTCTGAATCACTAAAAGTTTCGAATAAGTTGCCTGTTCCTCGTCAACTCCTATATTTCACAAAATCTCCATCACCACTGTCCACTCTGTGCGATCAAAAGCTCTCAAAATCCACTAAGGACAAAAAGACATTCTGAATACATTTGATGCTCAGTAGAGCCGAGTTATTTCCTGATAGCTGTATAGAAAGTGTATGGTGCTCAGTGAAAACACCCAGATCGAAAAGAATATATATCTGTGCGTATTATAGACCACCCCACGTTAGCATTAACTCAATACCAGACCTAGAAAAACAGATACAAAGCTTTACATCCCACAACAGTGAGCATAGCCTAATTATCGGAGGTGATTTTAATATTCCCACAATAGATTGGGATTCGTACAGTTTTATAAATGGAGGTAAAGACAAGGATCTATGCGAGTCCCTCTTATTCGCGTTCACCTCGAATTCCCTACATCAATTAGTCACTTCACCAACAAGGGGAAAGAACATTCTTGATCTGTTAGCCACAAATATACCCGAAAAGGTCTTAAATATAGAAGTTGTTGACGGAATCAGTGATCACAGGGCTGTAAACGCTAAATTTTCTCTAAGTGTAGATAAAGTCAACAAACCTAAGAGAAAGGTGTATTTGTTCAATAAAGCGGACTATGATGGCTTAAAATGTGAATTAAAAAGTTCTTTTTTTATATTTGACGAATTAAGCAAAACTAGTAGTGTCGAGGATACTTGGAATAATTTTCTTACGATAACACGTTCAGCAATACAGAGGTTCATACCTAGTAAATATATAAAAGAGAATAAGGAACCCCTATGGTACAACTCTGAAGTACGGAAATCTCTTAGGCGGCAAAGGGTGTGCCATGCCAGAATGAAAAACGCAGTTAAAGATTCCTCCCCTGATAAAATCAACGAAACCATACAGAACTACAAATCATCTAGGTCCACTGCCAAGAAGGCCTTCCGGAAGGCGCTAGCGGAATTCAAAAAGAAAAAATTAGGCGAACATTTGAACGATAACCCAAAGATGTTTTGGTCCTACGTCAGGGAAGTGCAGGGCAACAAGTCCACCGTAAACTCATTGAATATCGAAAAGGGGGATAAAGTAACGAGTAGTTTAGATAAAGCCAACATATTAAACTCATTTTTCCAGAGTGTTTCCAACATATCCTCACAAAATACACCCGAGAAACTTCCGAAAATATTTCAGCATTCAATGGAAGCAATCAATATTTCCACCCGCGGAATAGAATTACTCCTTAAAAACATAGACCCCAACAAATCTCCGGGACCTGATGAGATACCGGCACGCGTGTATAAAGAACTGTCGGCTGAAATTGCCCCATATCTAGATATAATATTTAAGAAATCATTAGCAGAAGAAAGCGTGCCAAACGGCTGGAAGGTAGCTTCGGTAACACCCATATTTAAAAACGGAGACAGGGAGGACCCCAGTAATTTTGGCCAATATCGCTGACTTCCATTTCCTGTAAGATTCTTGAACACATCATTGTTAGTTCCATGATGAGGCACCTCGATAGCCAAGATTTATTAATTAATAACCAACATGGCTTCCGTAAGGGTAGATCCTGCGAAACTCAACTCGCACTTTTTGTACATGATGTATTAAACTCCGGTGAAAGTAATATTCCAGTTGATGCGATATTCCTAGATTTTAAGAAAGCTTTCGATAAAGTCCCTCATTGCAAATTACTGGCGAAATTGGAAACCTATGGAATACACGAAAGTATTATTAACTGGATTAAACAATTTTTAAGTGATCGTGTCCAAACAGTCGTCCTGGACGGTGTATCATCCGACACTGTCAAGGTCACGTCGGGGGTACCACAAGGAAGTGTCATAGGTCCCCTCCTTTTCCTTATTTACATAAATGACCTCAGTACCGTAGTTAATAGCAAGCTCCGTCTTTTCGCCGATGATGCAGTAATTTATGGGGACATCCGAAGTCACGAAGACAGAGTCGTGTTAGCCAACGACCTAGATGCAATTCAAAATTGGTGCGACACATGGCAATTGGAATTGAATTTTAAAAAATGCGTAGTAATACATTTTTGGGAAAAGAGTAATTCCCTCCCTTATAGTTACAAAGTGAAACAAACCAATATCGAGAGGGTAGATTCCTTTAAATACTTGGGTGTAAAAATTACTCACGATCTGTCCTGGGGAAAACACATACGAGAAATATGCGGTCGTGCTAATAAAAAATTGGGATTTGTGAAAAGAGTGCTAGGTAAATGCGACGAAAAGGTGAAAGAACGATGTTTCCTTGCCTTGGTCAGGCCCCACCTAGAGTATGCTGCCAGTATATGGGATCCTCATAACATAAATTTGGTTTCGGAATTAGATCGAGTTCAGCGGAGGGGGGCTAGATTTGTCAAACATTGTTATGACCAACTCAGCAGCGTATCCACTTTGCTAGACAATTTAGGTTGGGATTCTCTTACACAGCGGCGTTTCCAATATAGATTTAACTTATTAAAAACATTTAAAGATGGGCCCTTTTCCGATGACATCAAGGATATAATACGAACCCCAACGTATTACGGTCGAAGGGATCACGAATATAAGACTAGAGAGATAGACTGCAAGACTGACAGGTTTAAAATGTCATTTTTTCCAAGAACGATAAGGGACCAGAATGCTCGTAGTCGAAATTCCCCAGGACTTAGTTCATTACAATAAGTATTAACGTACAGGTTAGGGACTTCGCGAGGATGTGTATACATGTGTGTATGTATGTATGTATATATATATGTATGTGTGTGTATATATATACAGGTTCCCCCCACCTTTCCTCACCTAACTCCCAACCCCCTCAACCCTTACCCTTCCCTCATGGTGCTACACCCCCGGCCACACACCTTTTTGGTGGCTCGCAGGGTACTTATGTAGATGTAGATGCTCATTCCAACAAATGTTAACATAATGTAATGGCGTCACGCATTCCCCTTCCCTTCCTCAACGCATTTTGAACTTCGCCTTCCTAGTTATTTTCACTATTTTGTAGCCCTAAATTGATAATTCTTAGAATTACCTCTGTAAATGTGAAATTATACGTATCGTCGTATATTTCTCATACTCTTTTTCGGGATCAGGAGAAAAATTGAGCATTGGAAACCTCCTGGCCCTTTCTCATACATACAGGGTTCGTCCGGAAAATAAGTGTACTGATTTTTTTTGTTATTTTTGACAAAAGGGGAGTCGTCCACTACGAATTTGTACCTGAACGACAAACTGTAAATGCTACATTTTACGTCCAAGTGCTCGACAGGCTTCGAAAACGAGTCGCCCGCGTCCGGCCAGCGATCAAAAACATCTGGCGGCTGCATCACGACAATGCGCCGTCTCACACCGCGCTTGTCGTGTCGGACTTCTTGGCCAAGCACGGCGTGGCAACGCTGCCGCACCCGCCCTACAGCCCGGACTTGGCACCACCGGACTTCTTTCTGTTCCCGAAGATAAAGAGGAGTTTGAAAGAAACGCGATACGGGACTTTGGACGCTGTCAAAGAGGCCGTGACGACGTGTCTTCGAGAGGTTCCCGATGATGCCTTCGCGTGAGCGTTCCAGGAATGGGAACGCCGCTGGAACAAGTGTATCGACTCCCAAGGGTCCTATTATGAGGAATATTAGCTTAAAATATGTAAAAGTGTAATAAATTTTTTTTCCTGAGCTCAGTACACTTATTTTCCGAACCCTGTACTACGCATAAGTTAACAAGAAACTCCTTCCAGTTTTCCAAAATTCTTAAGCAACTCTGCAGGGATTTTATATATTCCCACAGCCTTGTCCAATTTCGCCTTCTTTAGGCTTTTTCTCTCTCTCCATCTAGTATTCCTGGGCCCAGTCTATACTTGTCAGTGTCGTAGTCCTTTTATATATTTCTAAACCGGCCGGTGTAGTAAACTTTACCATAAGCCTTTGTATTTTTTTGACTTCGTCCCTGAATCTCTTCCAGCACTATTAACAACTTCCGGGTTTTATCTCTTACGGCAGGTGCAACTCGGATACTAAAGCTTGTAAAAAATTCATGAAAACATTTGAATTGCCTTAAGTGACATAGGAATTTTTCACTCATTGAAAATGGTTTTGGAGCGTATTTTTAGACGTAAGCTCGCGGAAAAGTTATTATTACATAAAATAATTACAGGCTAACTAAAAATTCTAAATTTCCTAAGGTAATAGAACATTGGAGAAAAAAGTATTCTGGGAAAATATAGTGTTTCGAAGTAGCATGAATGGTTATTTTAAATGTTTATGCACCTAAATGATTTTCAAATATATTTGCATCCTATTGAGAGAACATAAAATTAGTTCGATGATGATTATAAACGAGGCATGCTCATAAAGTAAGGGCCGTTTGGTCACAGGAATAAATATACTCGTATGAAACACATTTTATTGGCACTTTTAGTTAGCTACAAACCTACTTCACTTATCTACATAATCGCCGTTCACTTCTAAGCATTTTTCGTACCGCTGCACCAGCTTCTTTAACCCCTCTGCATAGAAGATCGCCGCCTGAGAGCTGAACCAATTGACAACGCCGTTCTTGAGTTTCCCTTCGGTTTCGAAACGTTGTCCACCGAGCCACTTTTTCAAGTGCAAGAAGAGGAAGCAGTCGCTAGGTGCAAGGTCTCATCATCTCCATCTTGTTGGTAACGGCCCAAAAACTCTCGTCCACTGGACATTCTTTGCTCTTTGTGGTGGTCGGTGAGCATTTTCGGTGCCCACCTTGCAAACAATTTGTGGTATCCGAGGTTTTCCGTGGCAATATTGTAGACAGTAGTGCGTCCAAGTGGAGGAAATTGTTCAGCCAGGCCATGAATTGTCAATCGACGATCACATCGCAGTTTTTGTTCCACTTGCGAAACAATTTCATCGGTCAGAATACTGGGCCTACCACTTCGCTCTTCGTCATGGACAATTGTTCGTCCATTTTTAAAATCACGGCGCCAATCTCTAACTTTTCCTTCACTCATAACTGTAGGTCCATAAACTACGCATAACTCCCGATGAAGTTCAGCAGTTGACAATCCTTTTGCATACAAGAAATGTATGACAGAACGCACTTCACAGCTGGCGGGATCAACAATTGTCGCCGACATTGTTGTTTGCATGCACGGACAAGCAAACGACTTCTGAAACAAAACAAATGCTGCTATAGCTTCTCAATAAATCAGCAGACGGCGCTGCAGGAGTAAAACTGTGTTTTGGATCGCGAATATTTAAATATAAACAAACGACCTTTACTTTACGAATATACCTCGTATATAATCCACGAATTGGGTTTCACTGCTTCCTCGTGAATACTTCAGAGCTGGTTTGGATTTTGGAAAGATGTTGCACGGCGTGTTCACGGGCTTGTCCAGATACGCGTCGCTCAATCCATGTATTATTCCTAATCACACTGTCCACATTGAACACCTACAATCAATTCTTAGATTGAAACTTCACTTCTCGAAATACTAATTTTATTGCAACAATACTGTTGCTGCATCTCCCGCAGTTTCTTTAAATTTACTTGTACTATGTTTCTTTCCGTTGCATCACCGCGATTGTGTAACCAAATGTCGGTAGAAGTAGAAGGACGGCAGTCCTTGGGTCAGGTCGCTGCATCACTTATGGAACGCTAGCTACGGCTAGGTGCAGCCACAGATCGGGATAATAACTTGGCGAGGGCGGCATTTGTTCAAGGGCCTTCTAAACAATTGCGTCATCCAATCGTCGTCGCCGTGAACTTCTCGAAGGAAAACTGGTTTCCTAGGTTTCGACTCACCACAGAGTGAAGTGATGGTGCTGCTCTCCTCGTGCACGAACTTCCGCGTGACCGCCTCCTCCATAATCTGCTTCACCTGGAAAGACCAGAGTTCACTGTTAATACCTATGGCACACAAACGCACATTTTCGCGGTAAATCACGTTAAATGTCACTTCTATTCTAAGCAATTTAAGTAATAAAAATGTAGACACTCGTTTTTCAAGTTCAGCTCCAGAAAGCGCAAGCAAGAATCAAGAATGATGGTCATGCTAAGAGATATGCATAGTCCATAAACATTTTCAGAAACAAGCGTATAGACGAAGTCAAACTTTTACTAAGAGGAACTATAGCTTCCAAACCCTAGCACAAATAAACGCCATTTACCTCTCGTGGTGTTACGGCAAAGGAACGTTAAACATAGAATATAAAGAGTTGACAGCAATCCGCCCCCGCGGGTTGATATTTGATAAATGGGTCATCGAGGAGTGAAGCTTATGAGTGTAAGGCAAAGGCAAATTGGAACTCCAGTAAACGAAATTAATACAAATAAATGCTATCGACTGTTACTTCTTGGAAAATCAACGAAAGAACAATATAAAGTGAAAATTAATTTTATGATCGCGCTTTTTCATTGAACATCGCCTGGAACGGATTAGATCATTTGACCACAGAAATATTTTCCACGATGAATTATGTTCGTACTGTGGCTTATGCACAGAATATTGAGATGTACATAAGACAAATAATAAGATAATTTTCACAGACTGAAATATCTACAGGCGGGGGAAAACGATTGCTTTCAATCATATCCCTTTCCATTCGTGGATACTTAATTGTTATTACTTAATGGCTATTACTGACAACAAATAATAATATTATTATTAGGTAATCTACCGGTTAAGGTAGGTTTTTGGATGGACACAACTATCAAATAAACATTTTGTGACTCCCCAATTATGAAACTAATCTATATCAGGTCCCTCTTCATCTCTGTGTACTTCCTTCCTCCCTTCATCCCGTCCAACATCCCTACAATTTTTTTCTGGCCTTTTCCTCGTTTGCCTAACATTCTCCCCTCTATTACCTTCTTCAACATCCCCCTACCGCTCAATACGGCTTTCATCCATTTTTCCTGCCTCCATAGGATTTCTCTCAACAAACCCTTCTCCTCACCCACCATCTCCAGTACTTCCTCATTCGTTTTCCTTTCGGTCCATTTCAGCTTCTCCATTCTTCTCCACACCCACATTTCAAAAGCCTCCAATCTACGTCTATCCTCCTGCTTCAGTGACCACGTTTCCGCACCATACATAGCTACGCTCCATATCAGAGTTTTTACGAGACTTATCCTAACATCTCTACTCAACGTCCCCGTCATCACCTCCCTCCTCCTTGAGAAAGCCTCCTTGCCAAGCGCTATTCTTCTCCTTACGTCCCTACTACTTTGACCGTATTGGTCCAAAACACTTCCAAGATATGTAAACTGTTCTACCCGCTCTATTTTTTCCCCGCCTATTTTATTGTTTAGCTTAGCCTTTTTCTTTCTGGAAAATCGCATAACCTTTGTTTTATTAATACTAATTCTCATCCAATATTTATCGCACTGAACCTCCAATTCACTCAGCAATATTTGCAACCCCTTGGCGGACTGAGCAACTAATGCTTGGTCATCAGCAAACCTAACCGATTTTACCAATTCCCCTCCGACTTTCATTCCTATCTCCAGTTCTTCCCATGCCTCTTTAATCATTTCCTCTACATATACATATACGTTGAACAGCACCGGTGACAATGGGCAACCCTGCCTTACACCTCTTCCTAACACTGCCAATCCGGACTCTCCGTTCCCCACTCGCAACCTGAGCAGTCTGAGACATGTACAGGTTGCGGATCAGTCTCCTGTCCCTCCAATCCATTCCTATTTTCTGCAATAAACGCATTAATTTTTCCCAATTCAGTCTATCAAATTCTTTTTCAAAATATACAAAACAGGTAAAAACGTCCTGATTGTATTCTATATTCCTCTCGATTAGTGATCTCATTACTGCAATGGCATCACGCGTACCTCTTCCTTTCCTAAACCCAAACTGATCGTCCCCTAAGTAATCATTTGCCTTACTCTCTATCCTTTTGTTGATGATCCTGAGAATAACTTTAGCTGCGTGGGATATCAAACTTATTGTTCTGTAATCCTCACATGACGTAGCCTTTGCCTTTTTTGGAATAGGAACTGACACCGATCTCACAAAATCTTCCGGCCAGATTCCTTCTTCATAGATACTACGAATCAGTCCATATAGGGCCTTCTTCCCGCATTTTCCTAAACATTTCAACAGTTCCACAGGAATGTTGTCAACCCCCACGGCCTTATTTGCTTTCATCTCCTTTAATACCCTTTCTATTTCATCGTCGAGTATGCCTGGATCTAAGCTATCTTCTTCTACGTCATGTTCCTTTTCTATGTCTAACCTTGACGGCCTAAGTTCTTTACCATACAGTGTTTCTATATATTCCTTCCATCTCTCTTGGATTTTTCCTGGTTCAACTATTATCTTACCCGACTTATCTTTAACTGTTAGCACAGATCTTACCTTCTTACTTCCCGATAATAACTTAAGCTTGCTGTATATAGCACCAATTTCACCCTTCTTCTGTAAACTTTCCATATCCTCGCATTGCGTTTTCCACCATTCTTCTTTTGCTTTATTTGTGGCCCTTCTCAATTTATTGTTTAACTCTTTGTACTTCATTTTGCCTAACTTTGTGTTTACATTCTTTCCTCTTCTTCTCTCATCCATCTTTGCAGTCATCTCATCCGTGACCCATGGTTTACTTATTCTTTTCCCCTTAACGTTTCCTATAGTGTCTTTTGCTGCTTCCGATATCCCTTGCTTGATACATTCCCATTTTTCTTCGATTGTACTCAGTTCTTTACCGTCATCCATCATTTTCTCTACAGCCTGCTGATACTCCTTCCTCGTTAATCCATTTAATGCTTCTACGTTCCATTTCCTAAACCGCCGCCCTTGCCATATCTTTTTGTAACGGACCTTACATTTCATAACAACTAAATTGTGGTCAGAGTCCGCATCCGCTCCTGGGAAACTGTGCGAATTTATCACACTGTTCCTAAACCTGTACCTAACCATAATATAATCTAACTGATACCTTTCTGAGTCACCTGGCATTTTCCATGTATACCTACGCCTTTTGTGGTGTCTAAACCATGTGTTAGTGGTGACTAACCCCTGTCTCCTGCAGAATTCAATCGCTTTCTCCCCGCGTTCATAAAATAATAATGTATGGGATTTAAATTATATGAATAATTATATAAATTATATAAATAATAATATATGGGATTTATTAAAGTATAACCTATTATGTAATTACAATGACGCTACACTAATCTAAATTCGATACAAATTCTATGTTTATTATTCAACAATAGGGAAAGATATATATGATATGGATAATGTGAATGGATTGGGTTGAATGTCGTCTTTTGAAGAATATAGACTTGCAAATGCCGCCTCTTGACTCAGAAATTCTAAGTATAAACTCCAGATTAAATTAGATTAAAATAAGCTTTTCTCACGAAAATAATTTTAACAAAACGATATTAGTTACTCTTTTGAATGTATAAGGTCCTATTAGTACGCATATCGTGTCCTTTCTTCACCGAAACTTATCTCGAGATTAATTCTACCGAACGGAATATTTAAAAGAAAACATGATTTCAATTGAGTCTAAATATATGTGTGCATGTATCGTACTTCTTTTGGAAGATTTACAGTCTTAAAATATCTTTGTCCCGTAGTTTCTTCAACCAAAATCTCAATGACAGGTCAGAGGTCCAGTCTTTGAAGCGCGCGAAAAGAGTTTAACAATTTCATCTCTGAAGCTTGGAGATCCATCCATTACCTTCCCACCTCTTCACTCCCTCCCTCGTGATTCATGTTGAAATGATGTTAGCTTCCATCGCCTGCTTCTCCCAACTCCTCCTCGAACCTCCTCTTTGACTCTCGCCCACTGTTTCTCCTTCAACTATTCTCTTCAACACACAATCGTATCTCAGGATAAGTCCAATTAATAATCCCCTCCTTCTTACCGTACGTCTATGCAAGTAATATTTACCGCTGGCAGTCGTTTCTTCGTAGAAAGCTTTCTTAGGCTTTTGCATTCCTTTAAAAACGTTACTCGTTCCTTCCGTCGCTGATAACCTCAATGCTGCCAATATAGCAACACTCGTCCACTTTTCCCGAGTAGCCTTTCCAGGTCTCATCCCAATTTCCAAGATAAAATGACATACTCCGACTGAAAAGCTTAGTTTTATTCTCGCTCGTCTAGAGGTCGTCCTTTTTCATCTCTTCCCCCCAGCATCCTTGTTAGGTCTTCTTTCTTCTCTACAGGTACTCTCTCTGCACCATCCTCATCCGTCGCCCTCTTTATTTTACTATCTCCCTAAATGTCTTCTAAATGTACACATTAAATACCAAGGACGATAATCAGCAACACTGCCTTTTATTATTTTATTGGCTTCCCCCATAGTCAAGGTGAAATTAGCCGTTCCGTAATAATGCAGCGCAGACGCTGTGTTGGAGTAATCAAGTTTTTGAATCGATAGTCACGATTCAGTATTCTTCCCACGAAGTCCGTCAGCTTGTTCCCGACTGGTCCCCTCCACTCCTGGGAGTCCAACCGTGACTCGCTTTTTCTTCAATCTGTCCAACTTTCACTGAGCCTTTACTCTTTTCTTTAGTTTCATGAATCTGAGACGCCACCTTATTAGTATTGCATTACGGTCGCCTCCACCGGATAGCTTTTGCAGTTCTTTATTTTCGTGAATAAAATTCACTTTGAAAACAGGAAATTTTTAGGACCGGGATACGTCTGCATAAAGTTTCGAGCAGATATGATACGTAAATCAAGTGTCGTTGAATTATCGAAAGCTTAAAAATCACCAAAAATGAAGCATCGTAAACAGAACAAAAGATTTTTCCTTCTGATTCGACGAATAGAAATGCCAAAAAAATTGAAAGTTAAAGAAATTTTTTAGCATAGAAATAGATATGACAGGGGGTTTTAAAAATTGAGTAACTTTTATCAAAGATAGTTGAATTGATAGAAGCCAAGCCACTTACGAATCACCACCACCGTATTGAGACATTTTTCTCGCGTCTCCTAATTTTGCTTTAAACAGTAAACGCTTTTATAATTCAAGTTACGATTACTAAGAAAAGTAATGCGCAGCACTCTTTCATTTAAATTTCTTAATTTTTCTTAGTTGATTTCTATTGGTAACCATGACTATGTTAGATATAATATTTGAATAGGTATCGAAAATATGAGAGATGGTTCTGCCGACGTTGCGATGGCGGAGTTAGCCATTGAAACGTCGGCAATTGCATTCCTGACCCATTGGAAAGACTGCACTAGAATCGCGTTCCGGGATAGCACCAAACCTTACTCGCATGGAAAAGTTCCCAATAAGGAATAAAGAAAGCGGCGAATGAAACAATAGAACTGGTAAATGGAAAAACGATTAAGAAGCCATGAATTACAGAAGAAAATAGTTGAAAGGTGGATGCAAAGAATAAATGGAAGAACGCGTCCACAGACTTAAGGAGGACAAAGTACACAGGACTAAACGATAGAGTGAAGAGAGAAACTTTTAGGGCAAAGGGGACATGGTGGAAAGAGCAGAGCGAAGCTATGCAGAGTTTGCAGGGGAAGGGCGAAATAGTCACGCGGCCGGGGAGGGCGAAGGAACCGTTGGAATGTGTAAGAAAGGAAATTCCGTATTGGGAAAAATTGGTAAAATGTTCTTCGAAGGTCTAACAAGACAAAAAGAATATATTGCCGCGAAACTATATGGTAACACTAACAGAGTGTAAGTGTGGGTGGGGAGAAGAATGGAGGAGATAAAATGGATTGAAAGGAAAACCAAAGGGGAAGAAAGAAGGTCTCTGGGTGTTATTGGAAGGAAGCAGAACAAAGGGATGCAGAGGAGATGCCGAGAAGCAATGGGACGCTGAAGACGACTGTAGTAGAGGAAGGGGAGAATACTGGAAAGGTGAGTTAGGCGGAGGAGAAGAACAAGGTAATTTGGCGATATTAACTATACCTTTGAAAAAGGAGTTTATGTTAAAATCGTACTAAAAACGTACAAATTTACTAAATAAATGAAGGCGTCAATCACTTTTTGGGAATGCGTATTGTGAATGCGTTTTTCACGAATTACATTCGACACGCCAGATTATAGCAAAAATCTTCATTCCATTTCATATGGGATTTTGTCTTCAGTCTTTCATTTTGGCAAAAATTGAGGAATAAAATTTCCGTGATGTTAATTAAAACGGACGTTGCGCCTCGGCCATTATTTCCGTGACGTATTTCTGAAAACTTTTGCTTTGGAAAATATTAATTACAGAGGGGAAAAATTTCCTCTCCTCACGGCCCTTTTTTAATTAATTTCATTCTAACTAAGGCCCTCTCCCTGCCCAAACCATACCCCTTCCCATTGACTCGTCACTTCCGACTTCATCCCCCCTGTCCTTCTCCCCCACTTTCACCCTCCCCATCTCCCAAATCGTCCGCGGCACCCCCTGCCCCACACCTCCTCTCCTCCGAGAGATGGCTCAAACAAATCGACGTAGGCTGGAATCGTTCGCTTAATTTTTCATGCCGGTGCACTCATGTTTCGGGGGTCTCGAACCCCTTCTCACGTTTCGGGGGTCTCGAACCCCTTCTCCTCCGACCCGCCCATTCATCCCTCCCTCACTGCATCTTCCCCTCCAACCCTTGTGTCATGGATTTCATAATATTTTTTAGAAATATTCCCCCCCCAAACTTTCCTTTCGCCCCCGTTCTGTGTTTGCAATCGATTGAGATTGGGATTAAATTGTTCAAATCTTACGTTATTTTTTCAATTCAAAGGCATTTTTATTCGTTCTTTCCTTTTTCTGATTATTTTACCGTGTCTTTTTATGTTCACATTAATATTTATGAAAATATCTCCCAGGAAAGGATAATGTAAGGCCAAGGGCGTTTTCGAATTTCCGCAAGTTATTTTAGGAATTTACGTTACAATTTCGTAAGTTATGGATTCATTGCTGATTTTATCGGATTGCTTTGTAAAAATCACAGGTTAAATTGCACAGGAAGAAAACATCCACACGTGAAATTTCCGAAGTCGTCCTTGATTTTAGTGTAGCTCCTTCCTTACCAACCATTTGGCATATTTCTATTAATGTCCAAATCCCTACTTAAGGGTTCAGTCCAGGGAAGCTTCTTTTTAGAAGCAACATGCTTTCACGGGCTATGGGTAATTGGAAATAAATTATTAGAAACGTTTTCTCATAAAATAAAACTTGCACTCCTCTTTGGGAGATTATTCCGTTGAAGACTGTTTTGTCTTTTCAAAATTCTAAACTGTTATCTATTTTTGACAAATGTCCCCTTTCGTGTGCTCAATTTACATTAAAATCCCTGAAGTTTATCAAAAGAGTATTTAATAATTATATGAAATACTTAAAGTGGTACAGGAGGGGGATGGGGATTATTACCCCTATTTTCTTGTTTTCTAATTATTATTATTATTATTAATATAGGTAATCTGCCGGTTGAGGTAGCTTTTGGATGGAAACAATCTACCAAACGGTACCGCAACAATTCCTTTGTGTCTCCTAATGGACCAACCCACTGTCCTATTTAACATTAAGCCCCTCTTCATCTTCGCAAATACTTCCTTCCTCCCTTCATCCCGTCCACCATACCCATCCTATTCCTGTCCTTTCCTCGTTTGCCTAACATTCTCCCCTCTATCACATTCTTCAACATCCCACTGCCTTTATCCAACAATAATGTTTCTATATAACAGTCTTACACATACCACTGCCGATCAATACAGGTCCCTCTTCATCTCTGTGTACTTCTTTCCCCCCTTCATCCCGTCCAACATCCCTATCATGTTCCTGCCCTTTTCTCGTTTGCCCAACATTCTCCCCTCTATTACCTTCTTCAACATTCCACTACCGCTCAATACGCCTTTCTTCCATTTTTTCTGCTTCCATATGATTTTCCCCAAGAATCCACTCTCCTCCTCCACCATAACCAGCACTCCCTCGTTTGTTTTCCATCAATAACTATTAAATTGTTTTTAATCACAACATTTTCACTATCTAATATCCCTTGCTTCTCTAAAGAGGCCTGCTTTGCAGGCGATACACCTGGTGTCAGGTCTTTTTGGGCGCTTACCTACCCACAATTTTAGTTCTTTAATTTTGTTTGTGTGACTGACGGGTCCCTGCCATAGGAGGAATCCTTGTAAACCCTGAATGAGTGAATGCGTGCGTTTCACAAAGGTCCGATACACCTGAGTGATTGTGTGTTTACTGAAGTCCCTTATGTTCCATTTTGTTATTTCTGTGTGATTGTCGGGTCCCTGGCCTAGGAGGAATCCTGGTAAACCCTGAACGTGTGAGTATTTGTGAATCACAAAGGTCCTTGTTTTCGAGCACACCTGAGTGATTGAGTGACTGTGTATTCACGTAAGTTGATTCGTTTCTTTACATCCTTTAATAATTTTCATTTATTTGTGTGGTTGACGGGTCACTGACATAAAAGGGATCCTTGCAAACCCTGAGTGTGTGTGAGAATGTGATTCACGAGAGTGGAAGTTATTTCGTAACTCACCCGAGTGATCGAGTGGTTGTAAGTTTGTTTTATTATTTTTTATTTATTTTATTATTATTTTATTTCAGTGTGTGTGTGTGGTGTTTTATTATGATTATTCATTTCTTTAAATTTATTATTATTTTATATATTTATTATAACATTTTTATTATTATTTGGTGCCATTCAAGTTTACGGTGCCGGTATTTTTTGTTTACATTGATTCACGACCGTAGCTACGTTCCTTGTATATTTAAATCTAATATCCCCTTTAAGAGGAGTATCTCAATAATCAACCCTTTTAGATTTCTAAATACTCTTAAAAAAATAATACCAAATATTTGCGAGGATTTTGCTGCTTTTAATAATTGATTTTGACCGGTTATATCTCTCCTTACCGACATACATTTCTTAAAAAGTATGTGGAAACATATGATACATCTTTTTTTGCAACAAGCACCCTACTTATTTTGCACTGAATAAATGCCAAAGTATTCTGTGCAAGGAAAAAACATCGTAAGATCTGCTTCTTTGGAACTACCAATTTTCCTCACATCTAAAAGTCATAAAATAGCCTAAAGTCATGTACAAGTATATCACTAAACTACGTCCATTGAGACAAGAGTCCACCCAAAACTTCAAAGATTCTCCTTAAAACTCTTCCTAAGGATTTTCGACTCTTCAGAAGCTCGGATATATCGATCCCTGCTTAATGCGTGCGATTTTGATAATGAATACTCGATTAACGAGGACCAAGAACTCACTTCCTTGGTAAATTGAATCATTAAGTTCATTCAGATTATGCATAGGGATATATTTCGTCCTCGTCCGAGACCCTGATTTTACATCTGCGTTGTGCGTGGAATCCGGCTCGAACCAATTCCAAAGATCTTGGGGAGTTCGGCCTTGTTTTTCTGCTAGCCACGAATCTTTTCAAAGAAGATGGTGGAGGTTGAGCTATGGAGAGAGAGGCTCCATTTCTTGATGGCCCATCAACGACGGTCGAATAAATACGCTCGAATAAATTCGTTCGTCTCTTCCTCCACCACTTTGTGCCCTTATTTCCTGCCTCGCTTCGCCCTCTATGTCTCTCTCGCTCCTTTCTGAGATTCTCCTCTTCGAGAGCAGCAACCGGAAACGACGAGCATGCGCTATCGAATCTTCCCTGCCGCCGCCGCCTTCCCTCGACCCAGAGGCCGTGGACCCGTTCCTCCGATACCGAGCGGAATATATTCACGACGCACAAAACGTACCCACGTCTCGGGGTCGATCAGCAAAAACCACAGAAATAGAACAAGGGATTTTTGCTCATGGCGCATATCTTAATTGGAATTCCGAAATGGAGGGAAAGAAAACATTCAACACGGCGATACAAAGCCAATGAACACACAAATAGACCAGTCGCAGAAATTGAACACGTTACATTCAAATTTACAAATGCGTGTTTCATAAGGTGACGGAATGTTCTAAAATTATTAGGGTGGCCCCCACTGAAAACAGACTTGGGACAAATACCTTTAAGTCTTTAAACTTCCTTCAGATTAATACTTCAAACAATTGGGCGACGATCAACCTTCTGTGGTAAGCCTCAATCGTTGTTGAGTTACCCGGGTCACAGTGATTGACGATTGCAACAATGTTTTTAAAATGAGAGAAACAAGTGAATGGTCGTTGGGTCGACCCCCGCCCACTTCCTTCTCCTCCATCCAGGCGGTGTCAAGCCCTCCCGTCACGAGGGGCAATCGATTGCCCCCGTCTCACTTGTTCCTCCACTGCTCACCCACGAATTAAACTCACCAACGTGCTACGCACCAGGAAATCTTGCAACGCTCCATTTTCTTCCTCGATCCCTCCTCTTCAGGCAACTTCTCCAAAACCTTTTCTAATACAACTTCTCGAGAAAAAACGCCGCCATCTCCGCACGCTACCTCCCATTCCTAAGATGCCCTAATGTTCACCCCGGCTCAGCATGGGGTCTCACGACTCCGAAGGGACTACGGATTATCTCCTCGGTGACAAGTAGTCTCGACGGGGTCTAAAAGGGAAATTTCACTCCACGAAAAATTTCTCTTATTGATATTATGCCCCGTAAAACTGACCACGAAATAAATCCAAGCATCTCAGGGAAATATCTCGACACTTCCTTTACTTGAGCCATTCGCTGATGCGCACCAGATGCGAATATTTTTCTCAGCGTAATAACCATTCGCATTGACCAAGATTCGAAGTCAAGGAGAATAATTTTTCCAGAGTAATATTCTAGTGATTCCGAGAAAATTAGCAAATGGCTCCCATAAATTAACTCTTGATCAGGTCTTTGAATTGTTCATAGGAAAAAGCCTTTATTTTCAAACGTTCGCTTTAAACTCGTGGATTGGAGTGCACGGCTGATATTACTTTGTAACAATGTACGTACGGTAATTCATCACAACAATGTGTTTCTTTAGAGCTCTTAGAAAATCGCAGAGTAAGAAATGAGTCCCTTAACTGCCTAAAATACTATGTTAGATACAGTGGGTTCGACTTCCGGAATGATTTTTACTCCGTGAAATTGAGGACACTTATTATACTAGAGAAAAGATAAAGTAAATAAAAGATTAATGAAGACATCAATGTAGAGAGTAGCGGCTGATTGATATGAAACCAGGTCTTTTAAGCAAGAGAATGAGGGTGAATTGGAGGTTTTTGTGATGTGGGCAGAATAGAAAAATTAAGTTGGACTGAGAGGAAGACGCTCAAAAGAAGTTTTAAATAAGGCGGGCGAAGAGAGGACGCTGCAGGGTCAGTTCAGAACAGGCAGAGGAAGTTAGAGGAATATTTATTGAAAGAAAGCTGTAGGCAATGATAGAAGGAAGAATATTGAGTCAGGAGCTACAAAGGAAGGGAGAATGCTGGGTTGGATAGAGGAAGGACAAGATAAGCCTTTTTAGACAGCACGAAGGCAGGCAGAAGTTACGAAGAGATGAAGCAACAGTAATCAGGCACCGTCCAAAATCTACCTTATACTGGTAGAATTTCAACTGAATTGAAAGAACTAAAAACCACTGACTAAAATTATTTGTCATACTCTATGATTTGACGATAGTTCTGGTTACGTAGGACTTAAAAAAGCAGCAGTAGTAAGGAATACTTCTTGGATCCAACAAAATCTACCATGAACCTTAGGCTACTAAAAATAATTTATAAATTACCTCAGGTAATGATTAATCCGCTCGTCACAAAACAGAGAAAACCTTCACAGCGTCTGTTCTACAATTAGGGGCCTACAAAAACGTCTGACCCCCGACCGAGCCGCTATTGCAAGTGATGGAGTCACGTTATAAACCCAATTGTGGAAGGGAAGTCCCAAGGGTCCAAAATGGAAAGAGTTTATGGATCCTAAAATAAATTACCCATCAAATGTCGACCTTCGTGTTAAGGGTGCTATTACATCAGTCAATAAATGAATCGGATTGTTTGGCCATAAACAACATTTCTTGAAATTTGAATGAGAGAAGATTAAATTTAAATGAGAGCAGACAAGTTCTCTGTGACAGAAGACAAAAGCTAAGCCATGAAGTCTATACTTCCGCTCCATTTCGAACATACATTCACTCGTTCCATGATGATAACTTTCTTTTATTCTTTTAAACATTAATTTATCACGAAAATTATACAAATAAAACAAAAAATATTAACTCATTACTTGTCATATACGAGCTCGTATTAAACCCTTTTGACAGATTTGGAAACCGCACACAGTTTTTTATTACAAAAATTTCGTTCCCAAGGAATACTCACAAGTATATTTAATGACATTTTCGCGGAGGGGAGAACATTTTTTCCGTCTATGGGCGTTTCCTTGAATAAAAACTTACTGAAGAAGTTTTTTTAATGTTCTCTTTCTTTCTTGTATTACTTTGAGAGATCCAGTTAAAAATTCCTTTCGTCTCACAAACCATTCTCGAGGTACTCCTCTCAATCCACTTACTCCTCCCAACTTCACTTAACATTTCTGTTCCAAGAAATTTACAAATACTACCTTGAACGAAAAGTTCCCGGAATAACCACCGTGTGGCGCTCCCATCGTTCCGATTTGAGTTCTGTTTTTTTTTGTTAAATTGGTACATCTGTTGTTGATATTCCCTTTAAATCTTAGTGTCATAACTTGACATTTGCAAAAGTTACGTAGCCAAGAGTACATCTATCTCTGTGTGTGTTGGCGATTTTTTACAATTGCAGAAATGGATTTAAATTTGCAACAACGAACTTGCATTAAATTTTGCGTAAAAAACGGATTTAGTGGCGCACGGACGTTGGAAATGTTGGAAAAGTGTTTCGGCAACGATTCTCTAAAAAAAACGGTCGTTTACCAGTGGCACGAGCGGTTCAGAAGTGGTCGTGAGTCAATCGAAGATGATGAACGCAGTGGCAGACCATCGACATCGAAAGTCGGTGAAAAAATTGATAAAGTAAAAGAAATGTTGGTCAATAACCGCAAATTAACCATCAGAGAAATAGCGGAGGACTTGAACATTGCCTATGGATCCGCCCAAGACATTGTGGTTAATGATTTCGGTTTCCGTCGTGTAGCAGCAAAGTTGGTTCCAAAAGACCTCAATTTCATGCAAAAAAGAGACCGTGTTGACGTCGCAAAAGACATGATTTGCGAGGCTGAATCCAATCCCACATTCATCAAAAGGATCATTACTGGAGACGAGACGTTGGTTTATGAGTACGACACGCAATCCAGACATCAGGCAAGTGAATGGCGTTCACCAAATGAGCCGAGACCAAAAAAACCACGTCGTTTTCAGTCAAAAAGAAGGCAATGCTGACGGTTTTCATGGATTACAACAGTGTAGTGCATCATGAATTTTTGCCAGAAGGCCAGACAGTAAACAAAGAGTATTATTTGGGCGTTATGAGACGTTTGCGTGAAGCAATTCGCCGAAAGAGACCAGAAATCGTCGCACAGTGCGTCGAGACCGTCGCACAGTGCTATCATTATTCGTAATTTTTTGACGAAAAATGCAACAAATACCATCCAACAGCCACCGAATTCACCTGATTTGGCTCCCTGTGACTTCTTTCTGTTCAATCGAGTTAAAAAACCATTATGGGGAACGCGTTTTAGCAGCCGAGAGGAAGTAATGGAAAAATCGCAGGAAGCACTGATGGACATACCGAAAACCGAATATAAAAAATGTTTCGAGGATTGGATCAAGCGCTGGCATAAGTGTGTTGCAGTCGATGGGGATTACTTTGAAGGGGACAATATAGATTTAGATGAATAAACTTGTATTTTTAATTTTCTGAATAAATTCCGGGAACGTTTTGATCAAGGTAGTATTCACGGAAATTATGTAGAAAAGTAGATTAAGGTACAGGCTTTCATGTAAAAATAAAATGATTGCGATATCTTTGCACGTCTTTTTTTAATTCCAAAACGGTACTTACTTAAAAAACCATCCTCGTATATTAAGGAAATCTACCGGTTATGGTAGGTTTGTGGATGAACAGGACTACCACGCCTTTCATGGGGAGCACATTATTCAATTATTATTAGGTAATCTACCGGTTAAGGTAGGTTTTTGGATGGACACAACTATCAAATAACATTTTGTAACTTCAAACAAAACCCAATCCAGCAACCTAATCTACATAAGGTCCCTCTTCATGTCTGTGTACTTCCTTCTTCCCTTCATCCCGTCGAACATCCCTATCCACTTCCTGCCCTTTTCTCGCTTGCCCAACATTCTCCCTTCTATTACCCTCTTCAACATTCCACTACCGCTCAATACGCCTTTCATCCATTTTTCCTGCCTCCATAGGATTTCCCTCAACAAACCTCTCTCCTCACCCACCATCTCCAGTACATCCTCATTTGTTTTCCTTTCGGTTCATTTCACCTTCTCCATTCTTCTCCACACCCACATTTCAATTGCCTCCAATCTGCGTCTATCCTCCTGCTTCAGTGACCACGTTTCCGCGCCATACATAGCTACGCTACATAACAAAGTTTTGAGGAGTATTTTCTTAACCTCCCTATACAACGGCCCCGTCATCAACTCCCTATCTTAAGCTTTACACGCTGCAATCGCAATGCTCTAATGTGGATGAACTTGGGATAATACCAAGACAAGATTTCTGAAGTGAGATTTTGGACCGCGGCCTTTGGCGAGGATCGTCCTCTTGGGATCATTTAATCACTCCATTGCATTGTAAAACTAAAGAGCGTCTCAAATTAGCGATCAGCTGATTAAAACAATTTAAATTAAAAATGTTGTTTTTAGAAATGCATTTTATTTAGGAAAAAAATGGAGATCTGCTTCAGGAAACTAGAATATTTTTGTAGGTGACTATTAACACCTACGGACGGCCAGGGCGTCACTGGCGTACCGTTGACCAGCGCGGGGTTTTCCCATTGCCGGGCCGTCCTTTGAGTCGGCAGGGGATTTCCCCAGGGTCGCACCCCCGCAAAACAATGCACCTGTGGGGACGGATTACAGGTCACTGCACTCCTCCTGCCTAAAACCATGACGTCAAGAGCTCACGGGCAGTTCTGGTGAAAGACGTTGTGACGTCCTCAGGAACTGGGAAAAGGGTTAGCGCCCGGTCCCGCGAGCAGAATTCTGGGGATAGCAGACGAGGTTGGCTGGCTGAGAGGAGACTGCGGACAAATCTAAGGGCTGTGTCGCGAATCGCGACACAAACATTCCCCCTCCTGGCTCTGGACTTCCCTTCCCCTCCCGTACCGATCTCCGTCGTCAGAGTAAGTGTGATTCCCGATAAACAACCTATCGGCCAATTCTGTGTTCATTCTTATCCCGTCGCGTCACGGCGACATTTGGTGTCAGGTGCTTGGAACGATCCCGAGGATACAATACGCACTCGAATACATTTGCCGGGAGGACTGTACTGTTTCCCTTATCTATTTATTTCTATTTTTCTTTTTCTACATAAGTACCCTGCGAGCCACCAGAAAGGTGTGTGGCAGGGGATGTGACAGATTTATCGCACTTTGTGAAATATTTCAGCGCTCGTTCGTTTGTGTTTGAAACGTCATTTATTTATTTAAGTATTGCTCATCATGGCTTTTCACTCTCATTCCTCGTTCCACTCTTCCGAGTCTCCCCTCTTCCCGTCGTACATGGTGCAGCCCAACATACCCTCACGGCTTATGGAGTTTACTCCGTGTGTGAACACCTTGTCCGAGGTGAACGGCGATCTATTCCACATCGCACGAGTGCACCACCGCAGTCGCATACGCCCTCCCCGATAGCGAGCCAAGCGTACTTAATATCGACTTTCAGTGGAGAGGACGAGCCGCCCGTTGACCATTTCCTTGAGTCGTTGAAGATTGTGAGCCATCTGAATGCTTGGACCGAAAGTCAAACATTGTGCATCGCGCGATTGCGACTAAGTGCCTCCGCCGCGGACTATGTGGCCACGAATCCACATGTTTTGGACAGCTATGATAGTTTCTCTACGAATCTAAAACGCAGGTTTTCGGTTAGAACTTCTCCGCTTGCTCTCGAGCGAATGTTTTCAACCTGCGTACAGCAACCCCTCGAGTCAGTTCATGAGTTTGCGACATGCCTTCGTAAAATCGCTCGCCAACTAAGAGCAACGTTCCCTGACCCCGAAGCCGCAAAAACATTTGTCGAGCACAGGCTCCTCTCACAATTTTTGTTAGGCTTACGAGAGGAAATAGGTCGTTTGGTCCAAGTGCGTAGCCGAAAAATATTCTCGAGGCGGAAGAATTCGCACTAACTGAAGAAGCAAACGTGAGAGCCTACGACAACAAATTCTTGGAGATAAATGCATTCCATTCCTTGTACTCACAGCATCCCCCTCAAATGAACTCGATCCACCCGCCACCTCCTACGCAGCACATTTCTACCCAAATGCATACTTTCACAGAAAGAGCACCCGTGAAACGGAACCGAAATTCACATGCCCCGCGAACTACGAACTGTTCACAAACGGAATCAAGAAATGTTAGCATTCGCAAATGTTACCACTGTGGACGACCAAGACACATTGCCCGATTCTGTCGATCGTCGCGTTCTTGTTTTCAATGTGGAGATGCAAGCCACCAATCCAAAGATTGACTCATTTGTGGGTACTGTAAGGAGTCAGGTCACCGCCCAATTCAGTGCCCTTTAAAATTCAACTCTACAAATCCGGGAAACTTCACGATCCCGACTGCGGAGCTGGGGAGGATTTAATTTTGACAGTAACCCCAGAAAACGGTGTCGTAGTCCAAGGGACAATACAGGGGAGGAATTACAAGTTCCTAGTGGACACAGTGGTGCGGCAGTCACTATTGTGAATTAAAATAAATTTCCTTGGAATAATCTGATTACTCGTCCATACGATATTCCTATCAAAAGCGCTTCAGGCCACATTCTTTCTGTTCACGGCCAATGTCTCGTACCATTGACTATATCCGGCGAGTTATATCCCCAGGATATGCTAATAGTGGATCTCGGGAATACTAATTATGACGGAATCATTGGTCTCGACCTCATGAAAAAACACGGCTGCACTTTAAATCTTCCTCAATCAAAAATGTCGATTAACGGCTGCCACGATGTTCCACTAGAGCGGAACATCCCCCAAAATGTAGATATTAATTTCATTTCCTTTGAGAACCCAGCACTACAGGACGATGAGAGAAACGAACGTAGAAATGCAGACCTGTTCACGGGAGATTTAATTTCCTTTGAAGGGCCTTCACCTACCCAACTCGTGCTCGATGTTCGGCGTGAGCCTGCACGAGTCACAATTTTGTGTGAAGAAAGAGAGAACGTTAATTGTAAGGATAGCTCAGAATCCGAGATTCAAGCGGCAATGGAGGACCAATTTTGCGAGGATGCCACGACTGTAAAGAATAATGGGAAAAGCAAGGATGAGACAGGCGATGATAAGGCCGGTGAGTCAGGGGCCCCTGGGTCAATTGAGTTTTCGTTTGCGATTGCTCCTGATGTTATGCGGCGGACCGTAGTCGATAATCGATAGTGTTTCCCGAAGTGGAAAGTGGCTGTCAAGGAAAAAATTTGCGGTGTGCAGAAGAAATGTTGAGGGTTCCTCCATTCTCAATTATAATGTGTCGAGCTACCAATAAACAATTAGCGGGGAAAGAGGTCGCGCTCGGAGGGGAAAGTCGAAAATCACAGTCCTTCCAACGGTAGTAAGGGTAGGCGAGGATGGATCGGCCCCAATTTTGTTTTGCAATTTCAATCGCAATGAGGCGAAAGTAAAAAAGGGACCGGGAATAGAAGCCGGAATTAACTTCACTGAGGAGATTCAATACCGTTTGCAAATGGCCCATGCGCTAGCAAAAGAGTGGAATAGGGAATTAACAGAGAGAGAACGCAATCGATGCAGCAAAGATCGAACACTACCGGCAATTGGAGTATGACAGTTAGTTCTCCTGCGTAATATGGCTCCGAACGCAGGCCAATCCAAAAAGCTCGCATCTCGATGGATTGGACCGTACAATATTATTAAAGTTAGAAGTGCTGTAACGATGGATACAGAAAACATAAGAACTGGTCGTGTTTCCACTGCTCATTTGAGAAACCTTCTTCCCTTACCTCCTGAGCCGGAACCTATTCCTCCACCTAAAGCTCTGAAAGAGGATTTTTCAGAAGACCCTCCTCATCCACAACAATCCAAATCAATCTTCCCCGACGCTCCTCTAGAGGAGCCTGTTGCACCCAGTCTTACCCCCCAGAGCCACAACGAACCTTTATCATCAGTGTGCCCTTCCCCCGCCGAAGAACAATTAACTTCTCCCAGCCACCCGTACAACCTGCGACCCCTTCCCGGCCGTCTTAGCCGGCAATAATGGTCCCAAATCCCATAAAGACGCCGCCGGGAAGAACTGCAATAACTACAGATCGACATAAGGTACAACAAGGATGCTGATGGACCGAGATTGACCGGTCCCATCACGCAGAGAGCCGCCTACCGGGGGACTCGGACGTCATCGCGGCAGCGGATCGGTCGACTTGCGCGGGAAGGAACTCTTACGATTGGGGTTGCTCCGGGACGAAAAGGAAATCCGCCTCATTCTGTGAACAATGTCATCGGATGAAGATTAGTGGTCAAATTGTAATGAAGCATATTGCATTTGGAAAGCATTCCAAATTAAATAAACCTACGGAACCCCTGTGCCATGAGAAAAGTGTGGGGAAAGATTGTGAATTTGGAAATATGTTACTGAAGCGAGATTAATATTGGTTGAAAATTTAACTGCACCAACACATTATGAAAGAGTATAACTTAGCTAAGGAAAATATGTTTTCAAGCATCATTTTATATTGTACAAGTGTTCACTATTACTATAACCTTTTTTATCATTTTAGTCTGTTTAATGGCAACAAGAGGTGCATTCGAGGTTTTACAAGCACGACTACCAAATTCCAGTATGTTTTCAACCTTCGGTGGCCGTAATGCTAAATGTATATATTGTGTCGTATTGGGTAAAATCTCCATGTTTTGCTTTATGTACATTTACGTATGCTCTTGTAATTATTGTATGCTTGACAGTACGGAGTCGGTATCCACCATCCTAACCCCCCCCCCATACCTAACTGCTGCCGGGGTGATGTTGTAGGCGACTATTCACACCAACGGATGGACGGGGCGTCATTGGCGTACCGTTGACCAGCGCGGGGTTTTCCCGTTGCCTTTGTGTCCCCTTTCCCTTTGTCCTTTGAGTCGGCATGGGATTTCCCCAGGGTCGCACCCCCGCAAAACAATGCACCTGTGGGGAAGGATTACAGGTCACTGCACTCCTCCTGCCTAAAACCATGACGTCAAGAGCTCACGGGCAGTTCTGGTGAAAGACGTTGTGACGTCCTCAGGAACTGGGAAAAGGGTTAGCGCCCGGTCCCGCGAGCAGAATTCTGGGGATAGCAGACGAGGTTGGCTGGCTGAGAGGAGACTGCGGACAAATCTAAGGGCTGTGTCGCGAATCGCGACACAAACATTCCCCCTCCTGGCTCTGGACTTCCCTTCCCGTACCGACCTCCGTCGTCAGAGTAAGTGTGATTCTTAATAAACAACCTATCGGCCAATTCTGTGTTCATTCTTACTCCGTCGCGCCACGGCGAAAATACTGAGAAAGGAAATCTACATTATGGAGACACGGGGGAAAAACAGCCATGTCACAAATAGATCAACCCCACGACCAACACAATGTATTGTATCTTCCAGCACAAACCTATACAATTTACATTTTGATTCTCCACAGAATATTAAGTCCTTAATCAATGATTTTGAAGTAATTAGAGAGATAAATCTTTCGAGAGCTGGACTTCATTAAAAGACTAAAAAGAAAACCGTAAATCACTATTGAATTATTATTAATTACAATTATTCCGCAGAAAGTGAATTCATGCATTGTGACGAAAAACGATGCGTATAATCGACAAATGAAATGTGCTTGACGTGAGGGAATTTCATGGTTTCACTGACGTCAACAGGGACGGAATAATCAGAGCGGCATGGCCTCCCTTCCTTGCCCCGCCGGCATCGAAGTTGGAGTGCCCTCGGCGCCCACGCCGCGCCGAGGGAATGTCACTCGGGGAGGGAAATCGCAATTCCTTCACACCCGTCTGCACTCCGCCCCACCTCTCCCCGCCCTTCTCTCCCGGCTCCGCACAACGCCTATCTCTTCCGCACCTCCGATCCTTGCTCCCCGCACTTCCCTTCGCACTCACCTGGCTCCCTTCTCTTCTGCCGAGAGCCCACCGCCCCACTCCCTCGCCCTGCTCCACACACTACCCCAATTCCGCCTCTCCCTCAGTGGCTCCTCGGACGACCCACACGTCAAAGACCCACCCTTTTAACACGCCTCCACCTCACCCCCCCCATCCGGAGCCGCCCTCGGAGGCCGGCATTCCCCCACTCCTGAGGGTGTTGTCCGAAGAACAACGACGATGACGTTCCCCTCCGGGAGAGAGGGAATCTCACCCCCATTCCTACCAAGGGGTGAAGAGGAAGGAGCGGAGTCCCTGCCAAAGTGTCTCCGACGGGACGCGTGTGTGTGCGTGCTTGTGTGCGTGGTGGGTTCTGGGTTGAGGAGATCGAAGGAGCTCACGTTAAGTCCGGGGTGTAATGTTTAAGAGGTTGAGGTCAAGGCAATCACGTTGGGAGGTGTTACACCTCACCTTTTCTCCTTCTCCCGCCCTCTCTCCCCAGCGTTTGTTTTCCGCACTACCGGAAGTCTCCGTGGAAAGCCACACTCGTCCTCCGACTTGCCGCGTGCCTGAGAAAATGGTAAGGGCGGGAGAGACTACGCACATTATCCCGAATACGGAGGAGCCATCGGATCTCGAGGCTCCCAAAGGATCAACTCAAGCGCGTCCAATCCTTGAAGCTCATTAATGCCAATCGATGACGACGGATGGTTGCATGCTCGGTCGCACGAGTTCGATTCCCAGAAAGCACGAGCGCACTTGCTGTACGCTGTAAAGAATTTAAAGACGTACATAAAACAAATTCATCATTTCCAAATACCACAGCAGGTATCGCAGTTAATTTATACCTTAGAATAATACTTTTCCGCTATACTTCTATGACAATATAAAACCCGTTTCAACGACACTTTATCATCATCCTAGGGCACACGTAAACACGTTTTTGAGTGGTCAAAGACTAGGAGTCGCACATTTTTATCAAATGCCGGATGATGCAAAATGCATTGATTACCCACGTAAACCATGAAATCTACGGCAATCATCTCAGTGCGCGAAGAGAAGGTGAAGAAAATAAGAACGACCGTTCTTTAAAGCTGAATGTATTCCACGAATAAGAATATTATAGAAGCCCTAAGCCTCAGTTAAGGCGAGGAGGTATAACAGTGGAACGCCATAGCATTCTTCAAATAAGATTAAATTATTTTATGCTACGAGGTTTCATGAAACAAAAACACACAAAAGAGTCTAGTAATGAGAAGTACCAATCTACAAAAATTGCTTAGGGGATGATAGCCGGAAATCCAAATGATTGGAAACGGAGGCAATTTCCGACACTCCCCTCCCCCTGCAAATTCGCGATCAAGTTACCTACTACTTTACAGAAAGAAATGTTCTCAAGGATACAAATCGATTTAGAGGTCCTTGAGTTTGCACGGTGATCGCTTTCTAATATCTATGAATCCGATACAACGTTCATCACGCCTGAATTTCAAAGGTATACAATATTAGATCGAAATGGTTTCGAGCGTAATTTGGTGGAAGTGCTTCATGGTGGAAAAAACAAACTGTGATTCCTTATGCTCACTTTTATTGCCCGACCAAGGTTTCTCCGCGATGCGAAATTCTCTCGTAACCGAACGAGACAAAACCTCACCTAAACCTGCAATTGTTCATGTGGTTTTACAAAAGTTGAAGAACAGAGGGAGAATGTCTTTCATGAAATTGTGTGATACTGATATTCTCCCATCTCAAGACATTATTTCGATGACAGGCATGGCTTCTGCTCATTTATTCGAACCATTCCCAGATACCCGTGATCCTGAGGACACAGCAGCTTAATCAGATGACCTTAATGCTATACAACGATGGTGCGACCCTTGGAAATTAGAATTAAACTTTAAAAAGTGCGTAGTGATAAAGTTTTGGAAAAAAAGCATTTCCCTCCCGAATACCTGCCGCTATTGGGGACATCGAAATAGAATGTGTAGACTAAATCACATACCTAGGCGTTACCCTCACTCACGACCTCTCCTGGGTGAAACACATACTAGGGGGAACATGTGGACAAACTAACAAAAAATAGGATTTATCAGAAGAGTACTTGGTAAATGTGATGAAAAGGTCAAAGAGAGATGATATCGGTCGTTGGTTAGGCCTCATTTATAGAATATGCTGCAAATGTATTATGGGATCCTCACGAAGTCGTATTAATTGCCGAATCGGATCGCGTGCAGCGTAGATGGGAGATAGATTTGTAAAACATTGTTACGATACACTTAGTAGCGTATCCAAAATATTAGAGAAGCTAGGCTGGGAATCACTTAATGGAGCGAAGGATAAATTAGAGATTGAATTTCTTGCATTAATTGGAAGGGAGTCTCTTTAGCAGTGATTCGGAAATGTATTATCACCACAATCGTACTACGGTAGTCGAGATCATGTCAATAAAATTAGAGAGATTAAGTGTAGAACAGATAACCCGTGATTCAATGTATGTGTGCGGTCATGGAAAATTCTTGTATCGTCCGACGGAAATCGGATCAGCTATGCAAACGGATTATCCTGTCGTTATAACTGAGTAGCCACGATATCGATCCGGATCCTTTGGCACCGCCCACATCCACACAGTCTTCATGTTGCCATTAGCACTACTCTTGTTGCCATATGTACGTTATATTTCCTCCCATTTTACAAGCAATTGTATTTTTCGTTGGTATCTTTTGTATATTTGAATATATTTTTGTCTTGTGTACTTGAATGTTGTATGTCTTCCTTGGTAACTGACATGGGAGGAATCCTCGTACACCCTGAATGTGTGAGTGCGTGTGATTCAGAAAGGTCCGATACACCTGAGTGATTGAGTGATCACACGCAATCACTCTATCACTCAGGCGTATCGGAACTTTGTGAATCACACGCACTCACACATTCAGGGTGTACAAGGATTCCTCCCATGTCAGGGACTTGTCGATCACACGAAAAAAATTGAAGAACTAAAATCGCGGGTAGGTAAGTGCCTAAGAAAACCTGACACCAGGTGTTTCGCCTGCAAAACAGGCCTCTTCAGAGAAGAATTCCGTTGGGGAGGTTTGAAAGAAATGTGAGAACAAAAGGTCATCGCATTTTAACAGAAAACGAGAGATTTTTATGATCCTTGCGATTTGAAGCGGGAAATGCTCTGTTTTCAATCACTAGCATTATTATTCAACTACCTTTTTCACTTCACTATTTACTAAGGAGTAAAATTTCAAGCGTTCCAAGTTCGCAAGCTGAAGATTTTGCAGTAATCATCGAATTATTCCCAATTAATTCTGACTCATTTCATAAAGCGCACACCGTGCACCATTAATGTTCAAGGAACTCATACAGTCTCCTATCGCACTGATTTAGTGAGCCCTAATATTATGCGGTTATGCAATGAATGTTATTGACGTGGTATTCTGATGTTATCGGCGATTTAAAAGACTATAAACATTTGCCTTGAACATCGTTCTGCGAACTTTCCTCGTGTGTATATTAAGAGCTGGAAAAATTCTCAAAACATTAGGAAATAAACCAAAATGAATTAAAATGGGAAAAAAGATTTTACACTTCTTAACAGTGACATTAATATGACAAACTGGGCTTCCTCCCAAGGAACGGGGTACGCTTCCCGAAGTAACTTTATTCCGATGGCTCTGTCGGAAACCTAATAAGAAATGTCATCTTAAGTGCCGATCGTTAAACATTTGAAAAATGCGGCCTAACCTATTAACATTTTTCTTAGCTGTATCTCTCCCAAATGTAGAAGTATTGTTATATAATTTCTGTGTTATATTACATACAAACTTAAATAAATTACGAATGATTGTGCAAGATACTAAATTCAAAAATTTAAGGTATAAAAATTTACTAAGTTACAAATTTACTCACCATAATGAAACTCCGTTCAAATGTTTTGTAATAGATCATTACTGTTGTAATGAAGTAAACTAACAGAGTAACTATTACATAAACCTAAAATATAAATAGTGATACATCACACATGACAATCGTTAGGACGTATACGAAATATGTTCAAGGAAAAAATGAATCATATTATTCCGAAACCGTTAAAATCTGCTTGGCTAAACATTTGTTATACAATATCGAAAATAAAATCTAGAGCAATAGAATGGCTGTTGTAATTATATAATATTAAACTACAAAAACGAACCTTAACCAAATCTTTCCGCCAAAGTAACAATAAGCGACGGCACCTCGATACAAGCCAACGATTTTGAGAATCGGAATTAAAGTACAAATATTTTCATAAATGTAACGCTACCATAAAACTACACTCGTGACCATTTAATGCTATGATGCTTCCTTTAATATAGATGGCTGAGTTGTATGCTACTCGATATCATGATCCTTTAATCGATTATATTTTTCGAAAATCATAACGCTACTCCGTATCAAGGAAAATAAATTCGAAGCATAAACCGGGGCTGTGGAAGTGAAAATGAATAAAATATGATTCAGGCTGAATCGATATATACATTAGAGCATAGTTCTAACCTACAGATTAGTCGGTGGCTTTCAAGTAAGAAAATACTCAAATAATGTTCCAAAAATTATGCTGCACCTAGGTATGAAAATATGGATTTCAACCAGAGAATAGATTTTTTTTCTACTGGGAAACCAGTGGCGGTAGGCGGTATTGGTGGAAACTTTGGTATTGGATCAATGTGAGAATATTGCGAGAATATTAAGAGTTCTGCTACCCTCAATCAAAGTGCTCAATTTTTGTTGTCACCGGACATGATCCAGGGACATGGGTTACCTGAAATGGGTGTACTTCAAATCCTCTTGAAAATGACAAACTGAAAAAATTGGTCTACCAACCAATTATTTGAACTAAACCTTGCTTGCATTGCGCCAACTAGGCTCATGATGCGCACCTTGAATTCCTTTTTTGCAAATAGAATGTTCTTATTATATGCGCTTGAAGCGAAACGGAGCACGTATGTTATCTCAGGAGGGCAAATTGTTTTCTGAATCCTTCATTATTCTGAGATGGCACTCTAAAGATATTATGACCGAAGTGATTCTAGTGTGTACTCTCCTTTTCGAAAGCTGAAGATTAAATGTTCCCTTAGTTACAAGCTCCACATGAAAAAAGAGAGTAAACTTGAATTTTTCAACTGATACCTGGAAATTAATCTATTCAATTTTGTTTGTGCTAATAATACAAGAATAGAGACGCTGCTAGTTAGACTAGAAAGTAATATAATTTTCTGCTCTGGTATTTTGGTTTCATAACAGAAGTAGCATGGAGTACAAGAAAAATATTGAATCACTAGCAACCATTCTTGAAATGTTTATCCAATACCTCTATGAACAACATCATTGGCCATGTTCTAAATAAAACCTTACCGCGAAAAATATGTATTCGTGTTTGAGATGTTCGTCAATTCGATACATAGATTAGCAAGGGGAGTTTACATAATGTAGCCAACACATTCAGTGAATATTATAAGCCGGACAAGACACAATGGTGAAGAAGATGTGGTATTATATGTACCAAAGAATGCGGAACTAAGATAATGCTGTGAAGACTATGTTATGGGTAAGTGTGAACACATGTGATGATGAAACAATGAGAAAAGTAGTTTATATGTTCTTCGAAAATGCATATTTTTTATTCAACAAACCCCCAAAAAATCCTTAAAAAATATTTATCCGTGGCTTCCAGATGTCTGGAAAACAGTTAATTCCTCTCAAATTCGAAAATGTGCGGCATCAATGTCCTTTGTGAGTATCAATGCACTTGAAAATGAGACATTCATTTGTTTTCCTAGGCTGCTCGCGGAATTTCGTGATTAATTATGATTTAAAAATCTATTCGGCTGGATATGATTCCTAGAAGTAAAACGTTTGCATCTATAAACATAGTTTCGGATATTTTAAAAACCAATTCCAGTAGGCTGTGGACTTTGGATAGTCGTGCAGAGATTAGAGAGGTCCACGCGACAAAAGTTTCATTTGCGTACTATTTGCTTGAATAATGAGGAAGGTAAAGAAGAACACAGAATTAGCGAGCCGAAGTCAATGGCAAACAAGGAAAAGTACGTATAAAACGTGTTGAGCCTCCGTGAAGAGGGATGAAATCGGAAGAGCGCCGAGACAGCGGCGAAAACCGATTCATAAACACGGCGTCTCCAAATGATTAACGCCTTCTTCTCCTTCCACCGACCGCAAAAACGTCAAAAAAATAAACTTTTGGCGATAAGGCACGAGAGGCAGAAGGTAATGATACGTAAACGGGCCAACAAAGTCAAAAGAAACACACTGTCAGAGATATCACAAACGAGATGCTCTTGGCGAAAAAAGACGAAAAATGTCAATTCGGAAAAAAAACGGCTCGCGCAAGGGAAAATACAAAAGCGTTCGTCATTAAGGGAAGAGAGAAGCAGCAGAAACAATCCAAAATGGAGGACGAAGGGACGCTTGTGAGTCGGAAGCGCTTTATGGTGCAGCGTCGGATTCCGGAGAGCGTGACATCTTTTACGTTTGAAAAGGCGCTCAATTGCAGTAATTGCTTCGTATTGCCTGGCATGACAATATTTTTCCGTCCCCTCGTTCCTTCACTGACACCCATTTTGTAATCATCGGATGTAATCTGCCTATCAAAGGTAGACTTTGGATGGCCCTTATTAGATATCGCATATTAACTCATCTCCTGTCCTCACCATACCTAAATTTGTTTGCCTTACAATATCTCCTTTCCCATTTCTTCATACTATCTACCAGAACGAATACTATTCAAAAAGGCTTTTCTCGCTTGCTTAGCATCTAATGCAAAAAAACATCACTATGCACTTCTTTCCATGTCTAAGCATTGCCCTTCCGATCGTGGCCTTCGACACCCTGCCACCTCTCAATTGGTGCCCTTCTGTTTTTTCCGTGCCCTTCCCATGTCATCGAACTTCCCATGTCTTTTACTTCTCCCGTACCACGTGTTAATTTTGTCATTCATTGTCCAAATTCCCAATAGAAATAGGTATAAGGAAAGGGGATAGAAAAACACATAAAAGGCGAACACAGGACATGTGGGGAAGGCGGTTTTTGAGCAGATCACGAAAGTAAAAATATATATATATGTATGTATAAATATATATATACACATTCAAACACGAAATCCCGCCATACGGCGGACAAATATTCATTCACATGAAAATAAAGACAAGGAAATGGGAAAGGAACACACATAAAGGACGAACACAAGAGAGGTAGGGAAGGCGGATTCAAGGAAAATATTTTTACATTTGTGATCTGCTTAAATCCGCATTCCCCCTCTCTCTTGTATTCGTCCTTCATGTGTGTTCCTTTCCCATTTCCTTTTCTCTATTTCTATGTGAATGAATACATACAATATCATATAGTTCACATGGTTTGAGCTATTATAACAAAATGAACGTGAAGTTCATAAATACAGTACATATACTGTATATGTATATAAAAATATGTATATATATATGTGTTTATATATTTGGTATTTTATGTGTTTTCCTATCCCCTTTCCTTATGTCTATTTCTATGTGCGAAAATAATATATGTTCGCCGTATGGCGGGATTTTCAAGTTTGAATATGTATATATATATATATATATATATGAATAACTATATATAAATTTTGGACGGTACAATAGAACACAGAATAAAACAGATAACACGTAAAAGGACACTCACACTGTAAATGATTTAAGCTTTCGGCCTACTCCGAGGCCACACCGAGTTTCTCACCTGATGCCTGTCCTTAGGAATCGTTCCCAACGGTCTAGTCATTTCCCTACCTTTATCTGCTGCCCCTCCTGAAATCCACCCGCAACTTAATGCATTTAATTACCAAAAATCTTTAGAATATGCCCACCTTATCCTTACCCAGTACCAACAAATTCGTGAACAGCTCATATCAAACCTATTTTCTCTCTTCAAAATAATTTCCATGACTGCTCCTCACCTAATTCCAAAACTCAACGCCATAGCTTCATCTGCCCAACGTTCCCTCCAACAGAAACGGCAACGTCTCCTTACAAAATTGTCAAATCTATGCATTTCTTTCTTCCAAGTGGGTCTCAAACTTCTGAATTCTTACTCTTTCCCGACTCCTCCTCCCAAACCACCCCCACTCTTTCAATACAAACCCGACCTCCAAAGCATTTACAACCTCCCCCCTCCTCCCAAAGGTCCTACGGTTTTCCCCAGGCGCCAACCACCACCGAAGGGTTCCAACACTTCCCCACCCTCCGACAATTCTCATGACATTGTGAACCTTTCCAACACCAGCCTGCCTGAGAACGAAATTTCCGAGGGTAAAATTCCCACCCTTAACCGCCATCTTTAATTTCTTTCCCAACAGTCCCTAAACCTTCCGCCCCCCTCCCCTCCCCAGGCACTCTTCCCTCAAAACCTCTCTGTCTGACCTGAAGAAGGCCTCGGAGTAGGCCGAAAGCTTAAATCATCTACAGTGTGAGTGTCCTTTTACGTGTTATCTGTTTTATTCTGTGTTCTATTGTGCCGTCCAAAAGTTATATTGCTCTCGTGAGTACTTCCGCATCATCGATATATATATATATATATATATATATATATATATATATATATACACAGATGATTTCTTCGAAGTAACACGGAAGTGTTGAATAAAAAAGCCTATGTAAAGTCTATCAACATCCGGGTCTCAATGTCGTTCACAAAATGGGGGGGTGGGGCTGAGGTGGATGGAGGTGGATTTGTTTCTTGCGAGGTAGTGGGACATTTTATTCATCCGCATACATTTTGTCATCCTTGTCCTGTGTTTTGACTTGTCAAGCCCTTATGATGACTTGGTGAGTTGATGCCTTGGTCATGGGTGTTGTGGGATCTGTGGATGAATTGTTAGTTTTCTGTGTCGCTTGTTACTATTTCCGCATCCTCCTTATTCCATCTCCGCTCCCCTCTGGCCTCCCTTTCCCCCTCCATAACCTCCTCCTTCACCCCTCTCCCACCACCTGTTCCCCGCTCCGCTTTCTCCCCCTCCATATACCCCTCATTCACCCCTCCCCCACTGCCTGTTTTTTCCCCTCTCCCTCGTCCCATACTCTCTGCACCGCGTACCTTAGTCATATCTTATCTTCCGAAGAAGACGGAGCTCGAGTCCGTCGAAATTATCAAGATATTATTGTGAGTGTTCTTTTTATGTGTTCTCGTGCTGTGTGTTACTGTCTAAGTTTTTTATTCAACACTTCCGTGTTACTTCGAAGAAATCATCTATATATATATATATATATATATATATATATATATATATATATATATATAAACCATAAACACAGTAATCAACCCGAAGGTCGGTTTAGTAGGTGATGGTAGAGCTCACCCATGTACCAAGCCCGACGGCGTGTGAATATTCACACATCAGGGTAGGGGGGCCAGTTCCTTTCCCTGTGCCGGTTATGGTTTCCCAGGAAGACCTGGTACCCGAAAAATCAACTAGCTTGGGTGGAGCTGCAGGTGCCCAAAGTGCCTTGCCCGGGAATCGAACCCGGGACCCTCCGGTCAGTAGTCCAACGCTCTACCCACTAGACCACCGCGACCCGCATATATATATATATATATATATATATATATCGATGATGCGGAAGTACTCACGAGAGCAATATAACTTTTGGACGGCACAATAGAACACAGAATAAAACAGATAACACGTAAAAGGACACACACTTTAGATGATTTAAGCTTTCGGCCTACTCCGAGGCCTTCTTCAGGTCAGACTGAGAGGTTTTGAGGGAAGAGGACCTGGGGAGGGGAGGGAGGGCGGAAGGTTTAGGGACTGTTGGGAAAGAAATTAAAGATGGTGGTTAAGGGTGGGAATTTTAAAGGATCGGAAATATAGGATGTATGCGGATTCGCGAGTTCTCACCTCTATGTTGGTGGCTGAATCGGGTAGGGATTCTAGAACTGTTAAGGAAAAGCATTCGTCAAATGATAGGTTGTGTGAACTTGCGTGTAAAGGGATAGGAAGAGAAGAGAGTGAAGCAGAATTATATCTACATCTACATAATACCCCACAAGCCGCCGCAAGGGCGTGTGGCGGGGGGTGTTAGGTCACCACCACCCAAAAAAAAGGAAAAAAGAAAAACCGCATTCAAAACTAACACATGCACGCAAACCCAAATCCCCAGTAGTGCATACATTCATAGAAACATCCTATCATTTTACACGCTGGGAAATACATCTACCTCCCTTCACTCCACAATACATCTGCTTAATTATAACAAATAATTGTACCTTAGGATGCAGCAAGAAATGTATTCGATTGCAAATATTAAAGTGCAAAGGAAAAGGAGAGAATATTAAGGAAGAGTGTGGTGGAGGGGAGAATGAATGCTGGGTCGGAAAGAGGAAAAGAATGTCGGAGGGAGGAGAACAGTTTGGAGGAGAAAAGGTCTGCTGTGATGTGCAGCGCCAGGGTTTTTGGTTTCACATATGTGGCGGGGATCAGGCTGCGTCCTCACATTCCACACTTCTAAACTTATAGGCCATAACTATCACGACGCAAAATATTAACGAACCTCATTCTACGTATGTATCACAATAACTCGTTGTTCAGCACTGCAACAAGTACTGCATATAGGGGCTGGAATTAAATACGAAAAAATGTACCGTCATGGATGTCTTAGACAATAGAAAACACAACCAAATTACACACTCGGATGTGTTCGGAATAGCGTCGTGGATAAAGTAAAAGACTTGGAGGTCAACATTGCATCGGATCTTTCTTGGGGAGAACATATGCGTACAATTTTTGGAGGGGCGCAAAAATACCCGGAATTCGTCAAACGTTTAGTCGGAAAGTGGAGAGATCAAAAAGTAAAGATAAAGTGCTATTACTCCTTAGTAAGGCGACACGTAGAGTATGCGCCGAACGTCCGGGATTCCTTTCAAATAACCATTAATCATTAGTCCGTCCGGAATCTAAAGAATAAGTGTCTAAATTGCATGTTTGCCTAATTATATGAGTAACGGTGATTGTTCATTCGGATGGATAATGGGGTAATGCATTCGCCTATGTAGAATGAGGTGCATTGTTTGCACGACAAGAAATAGATAATATTTTTTGAGAGGCAATTAGCGTGGGAACGGGGTGAAGGGAAAATGAGGGGATGTGGGGAGAGGGGAGCAGATCTGATTAGGAGACATGTTTTACATCGGGGGCGATTGCAGGTAGGGGAAATACGTGGAAATTTGTCAGGGCGGGGTGTCAAAGGGTTGGTGGATCTCAGAAGGTTTCTGAGGTTGGCTGGTCGTCTGTAAGCGACAGAGGGGCATTGGGGCAGTAAGGATGTGGTTGCGTCATTGTCATGTAACATAGGATAAAGTTCCTTGAGAATGGTTTTCAGTCTGTGGGATCCAGGGAAATAGGTTGTGCAAAGGTTGAGTCCAGCGTCAGATGTGGGGTTGTCATTCTGTGGTGTGTGTGGTCGGGTGGAGCGGTAGATTTTATCCTGTAGGAGATTTTCTGGGTAACCGCGTTTGTGGAGTGCATGGTGTAGATTGTGGAGGTATTTGTTGAGGGTAGCTGTGGTGTTGCAAATCCGATGTCCGCGGATAGAGAGAGAGTTGGGAATTGAGCGTTTGGTATGAGAAGGATGACTACTAGTATAGTGTAAATATTGTTGATGGTTAGTGTCTTTGATGTGTACTGAAGTGGTGAATTTGTTATTGTGAATTGAGATGTCTGTGTCAAGAAAGGTGATGGTAGAGTCTGAAATGGACGAAATGAATTTAACAGTGAAAGAAGAATTTATGGCCGATACGAAATTGTCAAGAGAATCAGAGCCGTGTGTCCAGAGCATAAAAATGTCGTCAATGTAGCGGACCCAGAAAAGAGGTTGGAAGGGTTGCTGTGAAAGGAAATTCTCTTCAAGGTGGCCCATGAAGAGATTGACGTACGATGGCGCCATCCTCGTTCCCATCGCTGTGCCTTTCGTTTGGAGATAAAAACAGTTTTGGAAAGAGAATGCATTTTTAGTCAGGACGACAGTGGCGAGATTGAGGAGAAATTCGGTCGAGGGGCACTGGGGTGGGGAGCGTAGAGAAAGATAGTGTCGGAGGGAGGATTGGCCTTCTGCATGGGGGATAGAAGTACAAACCCTTCCCTTCCAACCTCTTTTCTGGGTCCGCTACATTGACGACATTTTTATGCTCTGGACACACGGCTCTGATTCTCTTGACAATTTCTAGGTATATATGTATATATATACCTAGTATACTACCTACCTAATGTATATGTATATATACATATATATATATGTATATATATACATGCATATACACACACAAACATATATATATATATATATATATCCCTCCCATGGACTACAACCTTGTCGTGGTGGAAGGGCTTGTGTGTTCCGATGACCCCTAGAGCTGTGCTGGCGGGAGTAATAATAATTACTCCTGGAAGGGTCACCCATGCCAGATAGGTCGAAGGTTAGGAGCCAGACGAAAGGTAGTCCACGCAGCGTCTGTTCCTCAGTGAGGCGGCTGCAATGGCGTCTGACCCCAGTGGGGCGGCCATTAAGTGATTGTGTCACGTTAAAAACACTATTGAGGAAGGCAACGGGAAACCACCTCAATTATGATTCCCAAGAATATTATGATGGGCACTATAGATAATATGAGTCCTGGCAACTACGGGACTCGGCCCAAGAGGCCGTGTGTCGTGCCCGGCAGCGGGAGAGGCAAGGCTTCCGCGGTCGTCATCCCACGAAACCCTTGCAGGGAAGAAATAACGTCAGCAGGACAGAAGACTCAGAAGAAGGCGAAAGTAGTAAGAATAGGAACCTGGAACGTCAGGACAATGTTGAGGAGAGGCAAATTAGAAAATATTAAGCGAGAGATGGAAAGAGGTAACATAGATGTTTTAGGCCTCTGCGAGGTGAGATGGAAGGATAGCGGGGATTACTGGAGTGACAATTATAGAGTAATATACAGCGGCGGGGACGAGAGCCAACGAGGGGTTGCCGTAATTTTAAATAAAGGGGTAGGGAGAAGCGTAGTCAACATAGAGCAAGCGACAGATAGAATTTTACTCGTAGAGATTAAAGCAGAGCCGACGAACTTGGTCATTATTCAGGTATACATGCCACCGAGCAACCACAAGGAGGAAGAAGTCGATAGGATGTATGATGAGTTAGAGGATATCATCGCGAGTGTTCCTGCAGGGAAACATTTAATAGTGATGGGGGATTGGAACGCGACGGTAGGCGAAGGAAGAGATGGTGGTGAGGTGGGGGACTATGGGTTAGGCACGAGGAATGAACGCGGAGAGAAAGCAATTGAATTCTGCAGGAGACAGGGGTTAGTCATCACCAACACATGGTTTAGACACCACAAAAGGCGTAGGTATACATGGAAAATGCCAGGTGACTCAGAAAGGTATCAGTTAGATTATATTATGGTTAGGCACAGGTTTAGGAACAGTGTGATAAATTCGCACAGTTTCCCAGGAGCGGACGCGGACTCTGACCACAATTTAGTTGTTATGAAATGTAATGTTCGTTTCAAGAAGATAAGGCAAGGGCGGCGGGTTAAAAAATGGAATTTAGAAGCAGTAAATGAATTAACGAAGAAGGAGTATCAGGAGGCTGTAGAGAAAATGATGGATGACGGTAAAGAACTGAGTGCTATCGAAGAAAAATGGGAATGTATCAAGAAAGGGATATTGGAAGCCGCTAAAGACACTATAGGAACCGTTAACGTGAAAAGGATAAGGAAACCATGGGTAACGGATGAGATGATTGCAAAGATGGACGAGAGAAGAAGATGGAAAAATGTAAACACAGAGTTAGGCAAAATGAAGTACAAAGAGTTAAACAATACATTGAGAAGGGCCACAAATAAAGCAAAAGAAGAATGGTGGAAAACGCAATGCGAGGATATGGAAAGTCTACAGAAGAAGGGTGAAATTGGTGCTCTATACAGCAAGGTTAAGTTATTATCGGGAAGTAAGAAGGCAAGATCTGTGCTAACAGTTAAAGATAAATGGGGTAAGATAATAGTTGAACCAGGAAAAATCCAAGAGAGATGGAAGGAATATATAGAAACACTGTATGGTAAAGAACTTAGGCCGACAAGGTTAGACATAGAAAAGGAACATGACGTAGAAGAAGATAGCTTAGGTCCAGGCATACTCGACGATGAAATAGAAAGGGCATTAAAGGAGATGAAAGCAAACAAGGCTGTGGGGGTGGACAATATTCCTGTAGAAATGTTGAAATGGTTAGGGAAAGGTGGGAAGAAGGCCATATATGGACTGATTCGTAGTATCTATGAGGAAGGAATCTGGCCGGAAGATTTTGTGAGATCGGTGTTAGTTCCTATTCCAAAAAAGGCAAAGGCTTCGTCATGTGAGGATTACAGAACAATAAGTTTGATATCCCACGCAGCTAAAGTTATTCTCAGGATCATCAACAAAAGGATAGAGAGTAAGGCAAATGATTACTTAGGGGATGATCAGTTTGGGTTCAGGAAAGGAAGAGGTACGCGTGATGCCATTGCAGTAATGAGATCACTAGTCGAGAGAAATATAGAATACAATCAGGACGTTTTTGCCTGTTTTGTAGATTTCGAAAAAGCGTTTGATAGAGTGAATTGGGAAAAATTAATGCGTGTATTGCAGAAAATAGGAATGGATTGGAGGGACAGGAGACTGATCCGCAACCTGTACATGTCTCAGACTGCTCAGGTGGGAGTGGGGAACGGAGAGTCCGGATGGGCAGTGTTAGGAAGAGGTGTAAGCCTGGGTTGCCCATTGTCACCGGTATTGTTCAACGTATATGTAGAGGAAATGATTAAAGAGGCATGGGAAGAACTGGAGGTAGGAATGAAAGTCGGAGGGGAATTCGTAAAATCGGTTAGGTTTGCTGATGACCAAGCATTAGTTGCTCAGTCAGCCAAGGGGTTGCAAGCATTGTTGAGTGAATTGGAGGTTCAGTGCGATAAATATGGGATGAGAATCAATATTAATAAAACAAAGGTTATGCGATTTTCTAGAAAGAAAAAGGCTAAGCTAAATATTAAAATAGGCGGGGAAAGAAAAGAGCAGGTAGAGCAGTTTACATATCTCGGAAGTGTTTTGGACCAACACGGTCAAAGTGGTAGGGACGTAAGGAGAAGAATTGCGCTAGGCAAGGAGGCTTTCTCAAAGAGGAGGGAGTTGATGACGGGGACGTTGAGTAGGGATGTTAAGACAAGACTCGTAAAAACTCTGATATGGAGCGTAGCTATGTACGGCGCGGAAACGTGGTCGCTGAAGCAGGAGGATAGACGTAGATTGGAGGCTTTTGAAATGTGGGTATGGAGAAGAATGGAGAAGGTGAAATGGACCGAAAGGAAAACAAATGAGGAAGTACTAGAAATGGTGGGGGAGGAGAGGGGTTTGTTGAGAGAAATCCTATGGAGGCAGGAAAAATGGATGAAAGGCGTATTGAGCGGTAGTGGAATGTTGAAGAGGGTAATAGAGGGGAGAATGTTGGGCAAGCGTGGTAAGGGTAGGAACAGGATAGGGATGTTGGACGGGATGAAGGGAGGAAAGAAGTACACCAGGATGAAGAGGGACCTGATATAGATTAGTTTGCTAGGTGGGGAGTTACAAAATGTTTATTTGATAGTTGTGTCCATCCAAAAACCTACCTTAACCGGTAGATTACCTAATAATATATATATATAACCATAAACACAGTAATCAACCCGAAGGTCGGTTTAGTAGGTGATGGTAGAGCTCACCCGTGTACCAAGCCCGACGGCGTGTGAACAATCACACATCAGGGTAGGGGGGCCAGTTCCTTTCCCTGTGCCGGTTATGGTTTCCCAGGAAGACCTGGTACCCGAAAAATCAACTAGCTTTGGTGGAGCTGCAGGTGCCCAGAGTGCCTTGCCCGGGAATCGAACCCGGGCCCCTCCGGTCAGTAGTTCAACGCTCTACCCACTAGACCACTGCGACCCGCATATATATATATATATATATATATATATATACATATATTTCTATAGACATTTTACAAAATCAAGCCAAACTCATCTGATTGATGCACCGACACGTTTCATGGCTTCGTTTAGAGGTGCTTATAGAGCCAATAAAGAGGCATAAATCTCGCCACACATCTACGAGCATGAATAAACTGGCATCATGCTTTCGCCGAAATGCCACTAAGCACAATGTAGCATACACTCACAGCGGGCAAGACAAGGGCGGCTCACCACAGATTCGAGGATTAAAATGGGGAGAGATGAACGGCGGGGGATGGGAAGGGAATCCTGGGAAATCGTCGGGTAAACGTTAATAGAGGAGGGAGGGAATGTGTGCGAGGAGACCCAAGGTGGTGATGGAGGTGCCAGGACGGGAGGAGAGTTGGCGGGGCGGAAGAAGGTAGGAGAGTACTACAGAGGATGAAAAACATCCCCTCGTGGGGTGAGAAAGCTCGTTCAAAATACACAAGGGGTAAGGAATGGTGGAGAGCGCTAATGACATGGAAAGGAAGATTAAGCCATAGGCGATTAATAAGGCCGAGCACGGGGTCACGGTGATTTTCGGGAAACCAGTGAAGGCGATTAATTGGAGGGAAGGGGAGGCATAGTAAGTTCAGGGGGAGGGAGAGAGGAGATTGGTCGAAGCAAGAGGGATAGAGATAGAGTGAAAAGGAAGGCGGGGTGGATGGAGAACGTGCTTTAGCATTGGCCAATTTGGGGACGTTGGGGTGGGGGTGTGAGGTTGGGGGTTCGAGGAAGGGGAGGGATGCGGAGAGAGTGCTCAGGCGATCGTAATCGTTATACTTAGGCCATAGAAATTCATCGGGACTTATTTATGGAATTTGTCTGGTACCTTTCTGGATACGCTTTTTTCCATTGTCTTCTTCGAACGGCTAACTTCTTATTTCTCAGAGGCGTTTCGGAGTCCTCGCGAATGAAGCGGCGACGAGAGAGGACCGATGAGGGGGGCGGGCGGTAGAGTGAAGCGTATCGAAGAAGAATTTCATTTCGGCGTTTTTTCCGGGAACGGGAATAGCAGACTGTTGTCCTTTTAGGACTAATTAATTTGGCCGCCGAGGCGGATTAATTTAAAGGGATTGCGGATGGAGCCATGTATACTAGGAGTAACTAATCAAACATTCTTGGAGGTGAGCGCCATTCATCAGGTAAATTGGCTTGAGAGTCATCCCAATGTCCCTCAGAGCCGGGGCGGGAACCCTCTCTCAAATCCCAACTTAGTGAATTTGCATTCGTTCGTAAACCACACGTATTCACTGTAGTTTGAAATTAATTGCTCCGGCAAGGGAATTCAAAACGTTGATAAATGTGACGTCGATTATTCTCCTGGTAGATTTAACGATAATTATCACATTTACGCATACCGCTCTGTCAAAATACTTTCACTTTGCCTTAAATGGCATAACATTGACGTAAGCAACCGAAGCTTTCCTGTTGCGAATACCTATTCTCTATCATCGGGGGAATATTAATTTTATTAGTATGAATTTAAAAGTGTTACTGTAGCTAATTGAACGTTCAATTGTACTTTACCCCCGAGTTGAACAGAAATTTTGAATGTTAGTTCTTCCTCACCTTACGTGGTCACAATTCTCACAACATTAAAGCACCCAGATAAAGACGCTGAGACGAAGGAATTAAGTACACTTTGTTTACTTGTTCCACGGCATTTAATTCAGTTTTGTACACTATTATTCATTCGTTTTTTTATGATGCAGTATCTCATTTTGGCAAACTGTCGTATCCCCGCGTCTTCGAGGGGATATTGGCGACACGAGAAAGTACCCCACGAGTCGAGTGGCTGCCTCGAGAGTAAACGGAGGCTTTTAGTTTGGTGGATGGTGACGCGGAGAGGTGTTCGTTGATAGAGACGGGGGAAAATAAAAGGAACTTAAAGGGAGTACAACGGCGGTCCCGATTTAATACAGGAAAACGGAGTTTACAGTAATATTCTTATGTATCCCCTTGCTGTCGCTTGGCACTTCAAACCAAAGGGGCGCAGCCCAAGTGTCCACTCGGATAGCGAGTCCCCGACTGCTGTAGTGCTTCCAATCAGAGGGGCCCAGCCCAACTGTCCTCTCGGATAGCGAGTCAGCAGCGCTGATATCACCCACGCCACTACTTAGTTATCAGTTATCACTACTCTTGGCCCTTAGTCCACATCGAGTCAGCAGCGGTGATATCGCATGCTTGGACCCACGCCTTTAATTGGTCACTTAAGGGGGGGGATAATCATCCTGGCCAGTAATTATACGGATGCAACAAAACGTAAATTACACTAGGTCACATGGGTGTGTTTGAGAAACAGTGACCCACGTACAACAAACACGACCAAGTGACCTAGTGTGTGCTCCCTATTTCTCCCCTTGTAATTTTTCAACGATTTTTTCTTCTTTCCCTTTTTCTTATCACTTAGTGCCAATCAAGTTTACGGTTTCGGACTTTTTTTGTTTACATTGATTCACGACCGTAGCTACGTTCATTGTACATATTCTTTACAATGCAAAAATGTATTAGTAACCTGGCCGTATTTCGACGTTGGAGACAAAAACGACATTTAACTTCACTTATTCGCTAATGAAAGACCAAATTCCGCCCAAGAACATTCAGACTCCGCTTGGAATTCATGAAAAATTTGTAAATTGACTCTCCGCTGTAAAAAAACGCCGCATTAACGAACAAACAAAATCTGGCGGTATTCTACTATGCCATGAAGCCTGTCCGAGTAACCAGTTGAATTAAATCCGGACAATGAGTCAATTTTCTAACTCGAAAAACCTTAAATACTTTTAAACACGCGCCTTCAATCGAAAAAACTTACATTTTCACAGACGATCTTTCGTGGAAAACGAAAGCCACATCTCGGTGAGGGAGGGGAGGATTTGAAAAAAAAGAAGCCGCTCTCTTATGACCGTAAAATGAAATTCAAATGTTCTTCGAGAAAGAGATTAAAGTTCCCCGGCACGCTGCGGGGGGAGGGAGTGGGGGTCGGAAGCCGTGCGCTCCCTGGCTCGCATACGAAATCCCGGCAGGGCGACGGGGCGGGTGGGGCATGGAGAGAGAGAGAGACCCGGGGCTCTTGAGGCAGGGGATCCCGAACTTTTTAGACTGACGCCTCGCTTAAAAATACAAATAATTTCAAGCTACCCCAACAAGATTTCGCGTTAGCAAAACGAGAATTAACGATCTGTAATTACTCAAGAAATATTCTAGCGGAAACAATTATCATTCATACATTTTTGTAAAACTCGACTGAGGAATATCAACACAATAGACTTCGTTAAATCCGGAAAAGTACTGACTTTGATGATTAAAAATCAAAATAAATCCTTTTAACTCTTGTTATTATTAAATTTCCTGATGCTGCCCAATACGTACGCTATGGATTCCAATTTCATATTTTGAAAAAAAGGACTGTTAGTATTGACGGCGGATGCTAAGGCCGCAAAAATCGTACCTGAAAGTTGAACGTAGGAAGTGTGAGGGCGAGTAGAGGAGGAAAAGGTGGAATCAAGAGTACCCACCACAAGGAAAAGATGAACCAGTCCGATCAGGAACACCACCAGATACGGTGGCCTCGTGACGGCCAGTTGAAAATAGAAAGAGAGGTCCTCCGAGAGGAATACCATGGGTCAAACACGTCGCTATACTTACCGAATAAAGAGAATGCGAGCAAGAAGCGCCATCGGGACGTACAGGAATTAGCATTGGACGGAAAGGGATGAAGAGTTTCAGTTAAAGCGTTCGAGAGACATAATGACGAGTATTTTGTTTCCCAGCGTGGGTCGCGTTGCTTTCCCAAGATCTCCCATTACCTTACCCACCGCAAATCAGCCCACTCCAACAATCTGCAATGGTGGCAGAAAATCATTCTACTGATTTTTGGGGACAGACTGTGCGTCCGATTATGCGGATTCGCTTATGAGTATGTCTGGTTAATCGGAAGACGTTCCCAGGAAGTCTGGTGACGAGATGATTACGAAGTGACCAGTTACGAGCAGACGTGATGCACAAGTAGGTCGGCTGGGAGAGAGAACGAGTGGACGGAAGGAATATGTCGGGAGCGATCAATTAGTGGGAACAGAGACGGGCGTGGAAAGAAAACACGTGACCACCAGCAGTGTTTTCTGGTGATTTAGTCCAAGTGACCACCATTCACTGCGTACGCACCTACTCCTTCCCACTGTTTTGATCAAGAGAAACATTTAATTGGCACTCAAGGAGAATGGAAAATGATTTTTGGCGTGACTTCTTGGCACCGCTCCATTATTTAAATAACTCAAAATAGAAACCTGGGACGCGCATTATAGATTTCAAAGTGGAAATACTAAGCGCATTGAAATATTTCAATCACTCGAGGAGAATATTTTTTTATAAATAGAAAATTGTGTGAGATGTAAGTTAATGTGTACTTGCTTACTTTCTCTTGCCTTCCAACTCTTACTCACATGATAATAAATTATTGTAATGATAAAAACAACTAATAAATAAAATACGCACTCCTTTCAGCCTTTGGCAACTATTTTTCGCGAAAAAATTGTATCAACTCTGTATATATATTATGGGAACACTTAACCCCATGAACAAATTGTAATTCAGAAAGAATACTTGTTGTGGAATAACTCGCGAAGGAGAAAGCCTATGCATGAGATCGGTGAAAGAAGAATTGATAGCGTTATTTGAATATGATTTTTTATGAGTAAACTTTTTATGTTTATTTTCTTACAAATTTGATTTCTCAGAGTTACATAAGGTCCAACGAGAGGTAAAGATTCAGATCCAGCGTAAAACTATCTTAGCAAAGGGCACTGAAAGCACGATCTGGGAATTCTTTTTGAAACGTCTTATATCTATTTTATTACCATGGTAAATTTATTGAAATAATCGCGGTAAAAGAAAATTTTTTTCTCTTATATACTTTGAAATTAAACTCTCTATCGAATGGTTAGATCTGAGTTAGGTATGTTTTCTGGCCTGTCCCGGAAAACGGTTAGACTTGGGCGACCAGCCTATACTGCGTCGAAAGACAAAGGAGAGGAGTGGGAGCGTAATGGCTGGATGCGGTTATTTTGGAGGAAAATGAAAGCAAAAAAGCGTCTCTAGGGAAAAGGGGGGAGGGGAGGAGAGAGGGGGCAAGAAACGACGAGAGCATGCATTCGAGGGGGAGGAAGCCGAGGGTGCCCTTCCCCTTCGCGGCCTCGGGCACTGCATCATCACACCAGGCGACGCCAAAAGGAATAAATAAATACCTCGCTGACAAAAGATCGCCCCACTCGCTCTACCCTCCGAGACACAGTTGATGGCGATTGAAATTAAAAATTTCGGCGGCTACTTACCTCAGCAATCAATCGAAGTTTATAAAAGCCATGTTTGAATCAAACATGGGGCGTGGTAAAAAGTACAATGAGTAGCGCTCTCGACTACCGACCATGAAGGGTTCGATTCCAGGTCACGGGCACCCTCACCTTTACCCGAGCTGTGTAACTTATCGGGTCCCAGATCTTCCCGAGGTGCCCCTAACCCTGAGGCGTGGATTTCTAATCGTATTTGCATTGTGCGAGCTCTATCCTCACCTAACAAGACAACCTCCGGGTTTATAAATGTGCTTTTTTTAATAAAACACACAGTTACTATGAATTAAATTTGTTGAAATGAAATTATTGACTCTCCAATTCTACGCACTTTATTTGAAACACGACAAAGAATACGAACAAAGTCAATAGATTAATTTAATTTCGAAATGTTATGTAAATTCCATAAAGTTACGCCGGAGACAACAAATTGAATTTAATATACTTGTGTGAATAGAAGAAAGTACATTTTTGGAGGTTTAAATGTAGCAAACGATTAATGCAGACAGAAAAAATCTTGACTATCCTAACTGAAATAATCCCTTTTCTGAAATAATTACCGGACAGATAAATCTCCATTCCATCACTCAGAGGTTCGAGCGATTCAACTGAAAACATTTCCTTAATTAGAGTTGTCACACAAGCGAGGTATTATTTTCCTTAGGGTAACGTGCGAGACAATTCGATAAAAAAGAGCTTCAGAGCAAAATGGTATCGTGAATAAGAACAAGGCTTAACTAAAAAGTGGCAGTCCCTTTTGTCACAACCTCACTTTTGAGTCAACATAGATCAGAGAAATTAACACTGAAAAAAGTTCGAATGATAATTTTTACCATGAAATTGAAAAATAAACAACTTGGCTTTTTCTCATAGAATATTTTTTATTCCTCCTCTTTGTTTCGTTATGAAGATGTTATACCATAACGAAACCTAGATGGTGAATAATAAAATATTCTATGCGAAATAGCCAAGTTATTTATTTTTCAATTTCAATATTAAGGTTTTCCACAAAGTCACGCCAGAAACTGTGTTATTTAATTATTTTTACCCTTAATCATATGCCATTGTACTTCTAAACCTATTATTTTCTAAAGGTGCAATCTATTGATGGAAAAAAATCAACTCATATTTCTTACCCCTCTCATATTACACGTGGGTATCTGTAGATGAATTATTTGGAACGCAGACTTTTTCATACGCATTCTCCACAAGAAGAGTCTTCCATTAGAGCTGAACGGACACCCGGTGCACCGAGGGAGAACGCACCATGTCATGGGAATGAAAAGTCCCAAATAAAACCACGGACTACGCCCACCCTGCGGAACTCTTACGGATTATTTGTCGCTCTCCATTTTCCACCTCATAGTGTTCCGAGGATGCCGTGTGCATCGCACACGGTGATCCCCTTCAACATTCCTTAAAGGTTTCACATTTTCTTTCCAAGTGTACTGAAGACTGTCGTTCTGTCCATTCATCCACCTTTGGAGCCAATTATATGAAGAAGCTTGCTATTCCTGGCAGACTTGGTCGCAGGACATGGTGGAAAAATTTCAAAAACCATATCTAGATGCTTCATGTGTACAAAAGCAAAGCCTAAACGTGTGGATTTTTTTTAAGTTTCCGCAAAGTAAAACGGATTTGGACAATAATTTTTCCAGGAGGGGTAATACCAATTTCTTCAGAGGCTCTAGAGACGAGGGAAACAATGTGTGCTTCAGTAGTATTTGGAGGACCTATTAAGCATTAGACAGCCGCTTTTTCAGATTAATATGCCATGCTTTTCTCGAGTGTGGTGACCTAACTCTGCATGCCAACAAGAGGGAATGTTAGTTCAAGATATAACCAAAGTATGAAGGTTCTTGTTCAAAAAAATGCGCCTCATACAGATTTTACATAACAATAAAAAATTACGTGCTTAAAAGAGGAAAATAGTAAAGCATTCCATGGAAATAAGCCGCTTTAAAAATAAAGTAGGCCTCGGATTGAATCTACCAAATCCAGCAAAATGCTTGGGTCACGAACTCTCCCCCGGGCTAAGCACGCTTTTCACGTTTGATATTACATTTTACTCCCTGGAAGGATTTTCTCAATTATCCAATGGATTTGGATGGTCTACGAGAACACGCATACCAACCGCAAAAAATACCGAACAATACCGAATACCTCGGGTCGTTTCTTAGAGCCCCAATTCATCCCAATCAAATTTGCATCAAAATATGTGCGAAGATCAACAAGGAGTGAGAGGCATGTGGCCCATCATTCGAAAACATTTCTTCTGTTTCACCGTGTCATTCCACTAGTTAATTGGATTTGAAAAATATTTTTAATCCTTTTCTTTCAACAGGAACATTTAAAAACAAAAAAACGGAGCGAGTATGTTCCTCTCAATTGAATAGAAGCACTGCGTTGGAAAATATTCGCCGATGGGGGAATTTCTCGGAGATGGACCTTCGCGAAATAGAATAAACGCGCGGCAAAAATAGTGAAAACTTAATTATGCCCGCGAATAATACGCATCACACAACTGACATCTAGCGGAAATACGCAAAATAAAAACACACAGTATGCTTTCACGTTTCACTTTCGGAACCGGGAAGATAATTTCAGTTACTGCTATTATGAAACCTTTTCATGGATAGAATGCCCACGAGATGTCTCCATCGGTGCATAATATCTTATTTCATTTACACCCGCGTGTCACACGTGGTAATATTTAAATGTTACCTGGTGACCTGACATTGTTTGAACTTGGAAATATTGTAAATATTTTGATACTTTCCCAGCAGCACAAATCGACGGAATGTTCTTTTATTTCAATTCTTCCCAAGCACTCATTGAAGTATACCGCTACGTAAAATTAGACGAAAGTAAATTTCTCCACGGATGATCCGACTACATAACTGCAGCTGATGTTTCAGATTGGTCGAAACCGTGATATATAAATGGATATTCTCTGAGAACAAGACTGTTATTTTAAGTCACTGAATGGCGAGGCGCTTATTAGAAGAAAACCTCACCCTCCGATATTCCGATTGTCGAGAGCACTGATAACACAGGCCAACAGTGGTTTTGGTGCCGGAGCTTTTAATGTTGATTTAAAGAACAATTGGGGTGCTGATTCCAATTATGACACTAGTTTTTTCCTATCAGCTATAGTTTTCAAGATATAGATATGTTGTTACTTACGTAAAAAAATCTTCTACATGGTGATATGGTAATATTATATTAATAATAAAACCCACTAAATATAAAGACTTGATTTATTTCTAGGGCTGTTAAATCACCCACAAACACAACAGAATTTTACAATACAACTGAACACAAATAATAAAATTTTTTACTGTAATAAAACAAATTGAAAAAAAATACATAAAAACATCACTCAACACATCAGAAGCTTCTTTTGCGCGATTTTCTTGAGTGCACTTTATTCAAACAGTCTCGTTTTAAGCACCAGCAGTAATCTGCCATCATATGGTTATCCCATCTTCCTTGGTAGCGAGCTTCCATTGTTTTTATATCCTGGTGAAATCTTTCACCTTGTTCTTCACTTGTGTCTCCTAAATTTCCAAGAAAATTGTCTAAGTGGCTGTGTAGGTAGTGAACTTTTGTGCTCATATTACATCCAAGTGATTTGAAGTTACTGAGCATAATGTTTACCAGCTCAATATAATTTTCACTTTTGCGATTTCCTAGAAAATTGTTTATGTCCTCAATAAATGACATCCAACTAATTTTTTCAATCTCATTCATTGAATCGACAAAAGCAGGATCCTTTGTAAGTTGTCTGATTTGTGGCCCCTCAAATATACCAGCTTTAAGGTTTTCAATACTTATATGGGGCATCTTTAGTCTTAAGTAGCCGAAGCATGGTCCATCCTTGTCAAGAGCCTTTACAAATTGCTTCATTAGGCCTAGTTTAATATGTAGAGGCGGTAAGATGATTTTCTGTCTTTCAACTAAAGATTCAGCAATGATGTTTTCTTTCCAACAACCAAGTTTTCTCTCTTAGGCCACTCCTTCTTAATCCAGTGGTTTTGTCTGTCCCTGCTATCCCAGAGGCACAAGAAACAAGGATATTTTGTGCAGCCACTTTGCTGCCCAAGAAGAAAGTTCACCATTTTTAAATCTACACAAATCACCCAGCGATGTTCCTGGTATTTTATCTTCTGTAAGACCAATGCTATTGTATCATATTCTTCTTTCATTTTAGTTGAATGAGCGATTGGTATTGCGCCAAACCTGTTACCATTATGAAGAAGTACACATTTTAAACTACGCTTGGAGCTATCAATAAACAAACGCCAATCACTAGCATCATATTGTGATAGTAGTCCCATTTTTTCCAAAAGACCCTTAACGTTTAAACAAAATGTAAGATTGGCAGTGAATTCTTCTCGGGATTTCATCCGGGTAATCTCCTCCATCTCCATCGCTGCCGACGTTTCGATGAAATCCTTTTTCATCGTCATTAGGGCCGATGATGCCAGTCTGTAGGTGCCGGTATCTGGCAAGATTTCGCGCATTTTGCGTAATCATAACATACGGACAGTGCACCTACCACACAAAAAACTAAGACAAGTCTTAGTTCGTGCCAAAGACCCCGCCGGACTGAAATTGCCTGGTGTTTACAGTATACCATGCGAGTGTGGCGAAGAGTATATCGGTGAGACGGGAAGAACAATCGAGACCCGAATTAAAGAACATAAGCGTCATCTCCGACTCTACCAACCATCAAAATCGGCGGTTGCGGAGCATGCCATTGATTGCGACCACGCGATACGCTGGGAAGAAACCAAAATGCTCCACCACTCCAAAGGCTACTGGGACCGCCTCACCAAGGAGGCAATTGAAATACGGCTCTCTGAGAAAAACTTTAACAGAGACGAGGGTTTCAGCCTAAGCAGGACATGGAACCCGATCCTGAAAATGGCGGGAAAACGTGCTCGGCCTCCGCCAATCAGAAGGGACCCAACAACACCTAAGCAGGACATGGGACCCAATCCTGGAAATGGCGGAAAACGTTCTCGGCCTCAGCCAATCAGAAGGGACCCAACATGACCACCGAGGATATATAAACCGGCACCTACAGACTGGCATCATCGGCCCTGATGACGATGGAAAAGGATTTCATCGAAACGTCGGCAGCGATGGAGATGGAGGAGATTACCCGGATGAAATCACGAGAAGAATTTACTGCCATCATCCTCCGGGAGAAATTGAAGTCCTACAAAATGTAAGATTGTCTTCTTGAGTAAAGAAGGATAGCATATCCTTTTCCCTTGTGCGATAAAAACTTATTTTTGTACCGGGTTGCAGTAAATTCTTTTCATGCAGTTTTGATGCTAGTAGTTCGGATGCTTCCTTCGATAAGTTCAGTTCTCTAGCAAGATGGCTTAGCTCATCTTGATTAAATAGTCGAGGAATTGTTGATACTCCCTCGTAGTCACTGCCACTATCGTCAATAGAATGAGAAATGTTTTCAAATAACTCAAATTCTTCCTTAGATATATCTGGTAACGTCTGAAATATTGGGATCGGTATTTCTTCTGAATGGGGTACCGGGCGTCTAGCTGAAGGCAAATCTGGATATGTCCACTTGTGGCGATTTTTTCGATTAATTCCCGAAACATTTACTACGTAAAAATAACAGTCGTCAATATGGTTCACAGGTTCTCTCCACACCATTGGCACACCAAATTTTAGACTTTCCCTTTTTTCCTGTCGTCCATTGCCGCAGATGTTCAGTACATGTTTTACACACAAAATGCGGTGCCCATGTTTTATCTTGGTCACCAAGCTTAACACCAAAATATCCCAAATATGCACGTTTCAGAAAGTCTGTAATATTTTTCCTATTTTCTTTTACCATATATTCCCATGTATACTTATAGATTTATTTAACTTTGAAAATTATTTTCCGGAATATATCAAATATTAAAACAACTAATCGTAAGATGTGCCGTATCTAAAATAGTAGAGCTGTTAAATAAAAACGGATTTCTTATTTGGATTCAGTTCTACAAATATATTTAAAATCAACACAAAGATTCCCGGCACCAAAAAAAATTTTTTTTGTAGGCCTGTGTAATTATTTTCCGTGGCTTCGAGTCCGCTGTCCTATAGGGTGCGGTGTACCACTAAGCAATTACAACGTAAAATACCGTAACAAAACTTTTAGACTAGAATTCATATAATTAAGTATTAATGTATCTCGAATATATCTCATAGCATACTCAACATAGAGCAAGCAACTGATAGAATTTTACTAATACAGATTAAAGCAGAGCCGACGAACTTGATCATTGTTCAGGTATACATGCCACCGAGCAACCACAAGGAGGAAGAAGTCGATAGGATGTACGATGAGTTAGAGGATATAATCGCGTGTGTTCCAGCAGGGAAATATTTCATAGTGATGGGGGATTGGAATGCGACGGTAGGCGAAGAAAGAGATGGTGGTGAAGTGGGGGTCTATGGTTTTTTTATGGACGAAGGTAGGTTTTTGGATGGACACAACTATCAAAGAAACATTATATATATATATATATATATATATTGATATAAAGATGTAGAATCTGTGAACTTTTGATGAACGGCTTGAAGTTGAAGAATTTATTCCAAAACGTAAGGAATCGATACAAAGAAACGACGCCGATACATATTGTCAGTGTGAGTGAGTGCATGAGCCCCAAGGTTTCAGCCTTGTATTCAAACTTTTTTATGAGCACTTTCTTGTGATGCATAATTTCTTACAGGGAAATAATGACGTGACGTAATCACCGGAGCATACGAATGGGCATCTTACTGCCACCGCCGCGAAACATTGACATAGATGGAGAGAGAGGGTTATGGTTTCCCCCGTTAAAGGGGATCATAGTTGTTGATGCGTACGATCGATATGATCTTCACCTCTTGGCTTCGAGGAACGAGAGGGGCTGCTGTCAGAGGGACCATCTCGGGGAAATCCAAGAGTGTGTCTCCTAATGGTGGGAACTAAGGGCGTGCCATTCTGAAAGTATCCAGCCTCAAATGTTCGACGTACATTGGAAATGGCCGTATTACCCCAGAAATAATCAGGGGGTATTATTGTATGAACGAGCACATGTCATCTGAGAATGAATATTTAATTGTCCAGGAACGGACAGATCAGTGCTCGCAAAATTCCCTAGCCTTTCAATTTCTCTTGCAACAGAGAGGAGTCCATCATCTTAGGACAGACAGTCGTGCTTCAAAGTCAATTTGTTCATGACATGGTATTGCTTTTGTGTAAAGGCAATTTTCCGCAAAAGTCTGACTTGCGATTGGCGGATGGTCATTGAAAGTATAAATTATGTAAGAAGCTATTATTTTTTATTGAAAGGTGGAGTATATGCTCTTCTCGTGGACTAGATTATATAAGTGGTGGAATCATTACCGATTCAATTGACCCTAAATATTGTTTTCCTTTCGGTCAATTTCACCTTCTCCATTCTTCTCCACAACCACCCTACGCTCCATATCAGGGTTTTTACGAGTCTTTTCTTAACATCCCTACTCAACGTCCCCGTCATCAACTCCCTCCTCCTAGAGAAAGCATCCTTGCCTAGCGCAATTCTTCTTACGTCCCTACCACTTTGACCGTATTGGTCCAAAACACTTCTGAGATATGTAAACTGTTCTACCTGCTCTATTTTTCCCCTTCTATTTTAATATTTAGCTTAGCCTTCTTCTTCCTGGAAAATCACTAAACCTTTGTTTTATTAATATTAATTCTTATCCCATATCTATCGCACTGCACGTCTAACTCACTCAGCAATGCTGGCAACCCCTTGGCTGACTGAGCAACTAACGCTTAGTCATTAGCGAACTTAACCGATTTTACGAATTCCCCTCGGACTTTCATTCCCACCTCCAATTCTTCCTATGCCTCTTTAATCATTTCCTCCACATATACGTTGAACAGCACCGGTGACAATGGGCAGCCTTGCCTTACACCTCTTCCTAACACTGCCCATCCGGACTCTCCGTTCCCCACTCGCACCTGAGCAGTCATATCACCGGCATATCACCATGTAGAAGGTTTTTTTACGTAAGTAACAACACATCTATATCTTGAAAACTATAGCTGATAGGAAAAAACTAGTGTCTTAATTGAATTCAGCACCCCAATTGTTCTTTAAATCAGCATTAAAAGCTCCGGCACCAAAACCATTGTTGGCCTGTGTTATTAATATAATATTTCCATATCATCATGTAGAAGATTTTTTTACGTAAGTAACAACATATCTTGATAACTATAGCTGATAGGAAAAAACTAGTGTCATAATTGGATTCAGTACCCCAATTGTTCTTTAAATCAACATTAAAAGTTCCGGCACCAAAACCACTGTTGGCCTGTGTTATTATACCCCGTTTATTTTTAACTGTTAGCACAGATCTTGCCTTCTTACTTCCCGATAATAACTTCACCTTGCTGTATAGCGCACCAATTTTACTCTTCCACTGTAAACTTTTTATATCCTCGCATTGCCATTTCCACCATACTTATTTGTCTTTATTTGTGGCCCTTCTCAATTTATTGTTTAACTCTTTGTACTTCATTTTGCCTAACTCTGTGTTTACATTCATCCATCTACTTCTCTCATCCATCTTTGCAATCATCTCATCCGTTACCTATGGTTTCCTTATCCTTTTCCCGTTAACGGTTCCTATCGTGTCTTTAGCGGCTTCCAATATCCCTTTCTTGATACATTCCCATTTTTCTTCGATAGTACTCAGTCAATATTTGTAATCATCCCATCACCCATGCCTTCCTTATCCTTTCCCGTTAACGGTTCCTTGAGTGACTTTTTCATCCATTTTTCCTGCTCTTTACCGTCATCCATGATTTTCTCTACAGCCTGCTGATACTCATCCATTGTTAATCTATTTAAAGCTTCTACATTCCATTTCCTAACCCGCCGCCCCTGCCTTATATTTTTGAAACGGACTTTACTTTTCATAACCATAATATAATCTAACTGATATCTTTCTGAGTCACCTGGCATTTTCCATGTATACCTACGCCTTTTGTGGTGTCTAAACCATGTGTTGGTGATGCCTAACCCCAGTCTCCTGCAGAATTCAATTGCTTTCTCCCCGCGTTCATTCCTCGTTCCTAACCCATAGTCCCCCCCCCTCACCACCGTCTCTTTCTTCGCCTACCGTCGCATTCCAATCCCCCATCACTATCAAATGTTTCCCTGCAGGAACACACGCGATTATATCCTCTAACTCATCGTACATCCTATCGACTTCTTCCTCCTTGTGGTTGCTCGGCGGCAAGTATAACTGAACAATGAACAAGTTCGTCGGCTCTGCTTTAATATCTATTAGTAAAATTCTATCAGTTGCTCCCTCTATGTTGACTATGCTTCTTCCTACCCCTTTATTTAATATTACGGCAACCCCTCGTTGGCTGTCATCCCCGCCGCTGTATTTTACTCTATAATTTTCACTCCAGTAATTGCAGCTATCCTTCCATCTCACCTCGCAGAGGCCTAAAACATCTATATTACCTCTTTCCATCTCTCGCTTAATATTTTCTAATTTGCCTCTCCTCAACATTGTCCTGACGTTCCAGGTTCCTATTCTAACTACTTTCGCCTTCTTCTGAGTCTTCTGTCCTGCTGCAGTTATTTCTTCCCTGCAAGGGTTTCGTGGGATGACGACCGCGGAAGCCTTGCCTCTCCCGCTGCCGGGCACGACACACGGCCTCTTGGGCCGAGTCCCGTAGTTTCCAGGACTCATATTATCTATAGTGCCCATCATTATATTCTTGGGAATCATAATTGAGGTGGTTTCCCGTTGCCTTCCTCAATAGTGTTTTTAACGTGACACCATCACTTAATGGCCGCCCCACTGGGGTCAGACGCCATTGCAGCCGCCTCACTGAGGAACAGACGCTGCGTGGACTACCTTTCGTCTGGCTCCTAACCTTCGACCTATCTGGCATGGGTGACCCTTCCAGGAGTAATTATTTTTACTCCCGCCAGCACAGCTCTAGGGGTCATCGGAACACACAAGCCCTTCCACCACGACAAGGTTGTAGTCCATGGGAGGGATATATATATATATATATATATATATATATATATAGAGAGAGAGAGAGAGAGAGAGAGAGAGAGAGAGAGAGAGAGATGATTTCTTCGAAGTAACACGGAAATGTTGAATAAAAAACTTAATCAGCAACACACAGCACGGGAACACATAAAAGGAACACTCACAAGTATATCTTGATAATTTCGACGGATCTATATATAGATAGATGATTTCTTCGAAGTAACACGGAAGTGTCAAATAAAATATTACACAGCACCACACAATATGGGAACACATCAACGGAACAATCACACGTTATATCTTGAAATTTCCACGGAATTGTGGGAGTCTATGTTACACTGTTTTCTACTCTGGCCACATAACATAGACTCCCTCAATTCCTTCATCTCCCAACTCAATGATTCCTTATCTCTTCCTTTCACTTCCAACATCTCATCCTCACAGATCACCTTCCTTGATGATAATATTTACCTAACCTAAGAAGTTTCTGACCTCCGTACATACTAAACCTACTAGTAAACCAAAATAACTTCATTACAACAGCTGCCACCCGTACCATACCAAACGCTCCCTCCCTTACTCCCTCTCTATCCGCGGGCACCGCATTTGCAACCATCTCGAATCCCTCAACAAATACGTCAACAACCTTCACCACTCCTCCTCCAACGGGGATACCCAGTTTCTCCCTTTCAAAAAAAAATCCTAAAGCAATCCTACGCCCCCAATCCTCCCTCAACCACGGACTCCCACCCTCTCTCAATATGCACCACCAACTTCCCTGGCATCTAGTCCCTTAAATTCATCCTCTAAGACCTGTACCCCATCCTCCAAAATCACAACGTTTCGTCCAACCTTCTTCCCAAATGCCCCTCTGTAACCTTCAAACGACCCGCCAATCTATCAGATCTCCTCAAATCCACCAAGCCCCTTTCCAAATCCCCTCCCACACCCAGAATCACACCCACTCCGTGCTTGCGAGACAGATGTAAAACTTGTCTTATTTTCACCACTCCACCCCACTCCATCCCACCTTTTTACTCTCTCCCGCACTTCCCCCACTCCTCAGGCACATCTCAGAATGTAGTCCATCTTCTGACATGAAACTCTGCCCAGCATTTTACATAGGCCAGTGTTCCACACCCCTGGATCTCAGGATAAACAATCATCGCGCCTCATGTAATCCCTCTTCCCCGTCCGCGGGTCATCCCATCCCAAAACATTCCTCCCACCACAACACCACCTTCAACCACTGTTACAGTGTTTCCGTTCTAGCTTCCCCTCCCTCATCCGAAAAACCTACAAAATAAAAAATGGTTGAAGTGGACAGCTGCAGATTTGTTTAATGCGGGACGGTAAGATATTTTGTTTATCCGCACACATTGTGTTACACCTGGCCTGGGTTTTGACTTGTTGAGTCCTGAGGCTGACTTCATAAGTTGACACCTGGGTCATAGCCATGTTCCAATGTCTGCGGATTGACTGTTTTTTTTCTGTGCCGTTTGGGAATTTTTTCTGTATGTTCTCTCTCATGCCTATCCAATCTCCGCTGCCCTCTGGCCTCCCACCGGTCCTCCTCTTCCCCCGTCCCCTTCTCTCTCTCTCCCACATACCTTTCACCAATCAGTCCTTACTAATCTTCCGAGGAAGACGGACCAAAATATCGTCGAAATTATCAAGGAATACCGTGTGAGTGTTCCTTCTATATGTTCTCGTATTGTATGCTGTTGTTATCTCTCTCTCTATACATATGTATGTATGTATATATATATATATATATATATATATATATATATATTCAAACTTGAAAATCCCGCCATACAGCGCACAAATATTCATTCAAACATAGAAATAGGTATAAGGAAAGGGGATAGGAAAACACATAAAAGGCGAACACAGGACATGTGGGGAAGGCGGTTTTTGAGCAGATCACGAAAGTAAAAATATTTCCTTATATATATATATATATATATATATATATAAAGAGAGAGAGAGAGAGGGGGGGGGAGAGTGAGAGAGAGAGAGAATATTAAGCGAGAGATGGAAAGAGGCAAAAAAAGATGTTTTAGGTGTATGCGAGGTGAGATGGAAGGACAGCGGGGATTACTGGAGCGATAATTATATAATAATATACAGCGGCGGGGACGAGAGCCAACGAGGGGTTGTTGGGGAGAAAGCAATTGAGTTCTCAGGAAACAAGGGTTAGTCATCACGAACACATGGTTTAAACACCACAAAAGGCGTAAGTATACATACAAAATGCCAGGTGACTCAGAAAGGTATCAGATAGATTATATTCTGGTTAGGCACAGGTTTAGCAACATTGTGATATATTCGTACAGCTTCCTGGGAGCGGATGAGAACTCTGACCACAATTTAGGCATTAAGAAATGTAACGTCCGTTTTAAAAATATAAGGCAAGGGTAGCGGGTTGGGAAATGGAATGTAAAAGCATTAAATGGATTAACGAGGAAGGAGTATCAGCAGGCTGTGGAGAAAATAATGGATGACGGTGAAGTGCTGAGTACTATCGAAGAAAAATGGGAATGTATCAAGAAAGGGATATTGGAAGCCGCTAAAGACACTATAGGAACAGTTAACGGGAAAAGGATAAGGAAACCATGGGTAAGGGATGAGATGATTGTATAGATGGATGAGAGAAGAAGATGGAAGAATGTAAACACAGAGGCAAAATGAAGTACAAAGAGTTAAACAATAAATTCAGAAGGGCCACAAATAAAGAAAAAGAAGAATGGTGGAAAACGTAATGCGAAGATATGGAATGTTTTCCAAGGTAGGGTGAAATTCGTGCGCTATACAGCAAGGTGAGTTATTATCAGGAAGTAAGAAGGCAAGATCTATGCTAACATTTAAGAAAGTGGGGTAAGATAATAGTTGAACCAGGAGAAATCCAAGAGAGATGGAAGGAATATATAGAAACACTGTATGGTAGAGATCTAGGGCCGACAAGGTTAGACGTAGAAAAGGAACATGATGTCCAGGCATTCTCGACGATGAGAGAGAAAGGGCATTAAAGGAGATGGAAGCAAAAGAGGCCGGGGGGGTAGAAAACATTCCTCTTGAACTGTTGATGTGTTTAGGAATATGTGGGGAAAAGACTCTATATGGACTGATTCGTAGTATCTATGAGGAAGCAATGTGGCCGGAAGATTTTGTGAGATCAGTGTTAGTTCCTATTCCGAAAAAGGTAAAGGCTACATCATGTGAGGATTACAAAACATTAAGTTTGATATCCCACGCAGCTAAAGTTATTCTCAGGAATCAAAATATCAACAAAAGGATAGAGAGTAAGGTAAATGATTACTTAGGGGATGATCAGTTTGGGTTTAGGAAGGGAAGAGGTACGCGTGATAGCATTGCAGCAATGAGATCACTAATAGAGAGGAATATAGAATACAATCAGGACGTCTTTGCCTGTTTCGTAGATTGTGAAAAAGCGTTTGATTGAGTTATTTGGGAAAAATTAATTCGTGTATTGCAGAAAATAGGAATTGATTGGAGGGACAGGAGACTGATCCGCAACCTGTACATGTCTCAGACTGCTCAGGTGCGATTGGGGAACGGAGAGTCCGGATGGGCAGTGTTAGGTTGAGGGGTAATGCAGGGTTGCCCATTATCACCGGTGCTGTTCAACGTATATGTGGAGGAAATGATTAAAGAGGCATGGGAAGAACTGGAGGTGGGAATGAAAGTCGGAGGGGAATTCGTAAAATCGGTTAGGTTTGCTAATAACCAAGCATTAGTTGCTCAGTCAGCCAAGGGGTTCCATGCACTGCTGAGTGAATTGGAGGTTCAGTGCGATAGATATTGGATGAGAATCAATATTAATAAAACAAAGGTTATACGATTTTCCTGGAACAATAAGGCTAAGGTAAACATTAAAATAGGAGGGGGAAAATAGACCAAGTAGAACAGTTTACGTATCTCGGAAGTATTTTGGACCAACGCGGTCAAAGTAGTAAGGACGTGAGGTGAAGAATTGCTCTAGGCTCAAGGAGGAGGCAGTTGATGATGGAGACATTATGGAGGGAGGTTAAGACAAGACTCGTAAAAACTCTGATATGGGGCATGGCTATGTGCGGCGCCAAAACGTGGTCGCTGAAGCAGGAGAACAGTCGTAGATTGGAAGCTTTTGAAATGTGGGTGTGGAGAAGAATGGAGAAGTTGAAATGGACCGAAAGGGAAACAAGTGAGGAAGTACTTGAGATGGTGGGTGAGGAAAGGGGTTTGTTGAGAGAAATCCTATGGAGGCAGGAAAAATGGATGAGGAGTGATTAACCGGTAGATTACCTAATAATCCACCTCCAACCTCTTGCAAAAATTGTTTATTCTTTGAAACCTTACATTTTGCGTGCCCGGTGAATTTTTTAATATCAGTATAGTTTTCAGTTGGGAAATTAGATGACTGTCTACATTAGGTCTTAAGAAGAAATGCATCAGGGGTGAAAGAATGGAGTGATATAAATCGTAACAAATTAATTTTTATAAGAAACCACATGGTTTAAAAAGGAGCTTATCAGTTAAGAATAAAATTCAATTTCATTAATTGTGCAGTCATTAACTCCACAACATGCCGAAATTAAGCCACTTTTGAACCTTAAAAGTTCTTTCAAATCTTCAACCGACACTAAAATCGCGATGAGAAGAAAAGGAATGGTTCCAAAAAGGGATATTTCAAAACTTACTCGCCTGAATATTTCTCAAGAAGATATCGCCACTCCATCCTCACTTTCTTTCTAAGAATCACAAAATATGGCAAATAAGGAACAAGCCTTCTCGAAGCGCCTTCAACCGGTTCATTAAGCATTCCGTGCAAAATGTTGAGGCCTGATTGGATTACATACTCGCCCGCCCACCGCCCTTCAAGTTCTCCCTGAGGTCTAGGGAGGGTCGCGGAGGAGGGCGAAAAAGGGTTCAAGGGAACAAGGCAACCGAGGAGCGTCGGGAATGCCCCTCTTCTTGTTGGTCCAGGTCGACTGCCTGCCCCGCAACTTTCGGGGCAGTTGCCCCTCCAGCGCCATCCTCCCTCGCCCCCCACCTTCCCGCGACCTTCCGCACTTCGCTACGGTTCGCCCGCTTCAGGGCGCCCAGCACACTCGACGCCCGCTCCACTCACACCACTTCTCACGAAGCAGCCTCCGCGAAAACTATGTCCCCCAGGCGAACCATTTTCAAATGGATAGTTTAGATAATAGGCCTATGTCACCTGGGTGTGTTGTCATGGTGTTAGAAAATTAGGGAAACTAAACGATTCCAGCGTCAATCCTTAGAGAAGCCGTAGAGATCCCTTTGAAAAATCAAAATTACTCACTTGCCGTTCTCACGAGAAAAACCACTACGACACCTACTGCTTTATGCGTGATATGGTGAATGAGATTCACAATGAAAAAAAAGCAATATTTCACTCTTTAACTCACAATTTTAAAAAATATTGGACAACACATATTACGAGTTGCTGAACATTCCCACACTGCTAAGGATCAGTGAGCTGAAACGCGTGGGTAATATTTTTTTATGTTACGTGAAAAATTATGATCTTATTTATTTTCAAAATCATTAAGATACCAATTTTGACTTACATATTTCTTTTGCGCTGCGGGGTGCTATTAGAGTACGTGGTAAGGGACATATATATCTAAAAGTGAATGTGAATTGGGATAACGGGAATGGTAAGCGACAAGAAGGTTTGAAGGTAAAAAACCTTTGTAGGTCTCACCAACGTTTATTATAGTGAAGTCTACATATGTTTTTCAGAATGTTGAGCATGATAGCATTGACAAGGACAAAGAGGTTCTGGTGCTGAAACTCTTTGGGCGCCTAACGTCGGATTTCTTTGAGATCGCGGCTGCATGCAAGAGGTGACGAAGATCAATTAATCCTTACAATAAATTCAACTGGGTGGTATAGCATGACTACTTAATGTGGATTCCTAATAACGACGTGATAAGAGTAAGCTCCGTACTTAAATAAAAGTTTGACACTTCCTCTTTTTGTGTGTGGACGAACTCACAACCTATTCACTCTAATGCAAGAAAAGGCAATCATACTAAAATCAACCCGAAGTTTAATTTGACGAGTATGGAAAAAGTCCCCCTCGTCCTGAGCCCAATGGCGTGTGAAATTAATACCTGGGTCTGAGGGCCAGTGTTCTTTCCCTAAGCCGTCTGCGAATTCCCAGGAAGGCCTGGTTCCCGAATAATCACATGGAAAGGCAGAGAGAGGCTGGGGATGTCAGGATTTACATGGATTTAATACTCGCGTCCTCTGAGCATTAGCCGAACGTTTGAGCCAATAGGCCACCTCCTCCATTTCCTTTATTTTCACTGTTATAATTAACTTTGAGTCGAATCGGACGCTATTCATGTCGTGCGTCTAAGTCTATACCCCTTCCACGCGCTTTCAGACTATCTCACATCCTCACTGAAGGTGGTCATTTGCCAATTTGAACTTCTCTTGGGTCATTCATCCAAGGTATACATTTGGAATTTTGATTATTCTGCACGGCCACGCGATAATTTCAATTTCACAAATTCAATTTGTGAAATTATAAGTTTAAATTTTTTCACAAATGTAATGGCCCAGCCTGAGTTACATATGACCATTCAATTAGCAATTTACCTACTATTCCCGAATACCTTTTGGATTTTTTAAATCTGATAAAACAATGAAATTATTCCTATCCTTCACTTTTTCGTGGCACTTCCCTTACATTTATTAAACCATGTTTGTTTTATTCAGAGGCTCGTTTCTTCTCTCGGAGTTTGCACTATATGGCACGGTCACTGCTAGGAGAAGGGGAAGGTAGGAATGAATTCCAGATGATTTATTTTTTTCGAGATACTCAATGCAATCCCACATATTTATCATTTAATATCACTGCCACCTGGAATACAATGTAGCTGCCTAAATGGGAGTTAATGTCTTCAACGTGAAATATGATTAGTTGAACACCTATAACACCTCTTTATGGCATATATGATGTTATTTTGACCCCCTTGAGGTCTTCTCAGTGATTAATTCATACTTTAGTGTACCCTCTCTCGTTAATGCCAGAGCATCTAAGTTTGCATATATTTTCTCTGTCCGGGACCGGGTTTATTTATTCAGCAAAAGCTTATTTAGAAATCTAAAAACACCTCATCCACATAAGTATTTCCTCAGCCGAAGTTCATAAAGTCCTGAAACACAATCGGCAATGTATAGCATGGCTATTTCTAAATCCGAGTTGGTATTGCTCAGTACGTTACTATTGCCTAAAAAGGATATCATATTCGCACATTCTAAATATGAAATATATATATATGTATATATATGTATATATATAAATACATATGTATGTATATATATACCCTCCTATGGACTACAACCTTGACGTGGTGGAAGGGCTTGTGCGTTCCGATGACCCCTAGAGCTGTGCTGGCGGGAGTAGTAATAATTGCTCCTGGTAGGGTCACCCATGCAAGATAGGTCGAAGGTTAGGAGCCAGACGAAAGGTAGTCCACGCAGCGTCTGTTCCTCAGTGAGGCGGCTGCAAAGGCGTCTGACCCCAGTGGGGCGGCCATTAAGTGATGGTGTCAATTTAAAATCACTATTGAGGAAGGCAACGGGAAACCACCTCAATTATTATTCTCAAGAATGTAATGATGGGCACTATAGAGAATATGAGTCCTGGTAACTACGGGACTCGCCCCAAGCCGCCGTGTGTCGTGCCCGGCAGCGGGGGAGGCAAGGCTTCCGCAGTCGTCATCCCACGAAACCCTTGCAGGGGAAAAATAACAGCAGCAGGACAGAAGAAGACGAAAGTAGTTAGAATAGGAACATGGAACGTCAGGATAATGTTAAGGACAGGTTAATTAGAGAATATTAAGCGAGAGATGGAAAGAGGTAATATAGATGTTTTAGGTCTATGCGAGGTGAGATGGAAGGATAGCGGGGATTACTGGAGTGACAATTATAGAGTGATATACAGCGCTACATTTCATAACAACTAAATTGTGGTCAGGGTTCGCATCCACTCCCGGGAAGCTGTGCGAATTTATTACACTGTTCGTAAACCTGTGCCTAACCAGAATATAATCTATCTGATACCTTTCTGAGTCATCTGGCATTTTCCATGTATACCTACGCCTTTTGTGGTGTCTAAACCATGTATTGGTGATGACTAACCCCTGTCTCCTGCAGAACTCAATTACTTTCTCCCGCGGTCATTCCTCGTGCCTAAACCTCCTCCTGGGGGGACTACCCCCCACCTCATCACCATCTCTTCCTTCGCCTACAGTCGCATTCCAATCCCTCATCACTATTGCGCTGCTTCGTTCCAAGGTAGATTCTACATATGCCACAGTCAACATTTGGAATGCGTCCGCGCACTTAATTTCGTTGCTCACACTAAATTTGATACAGTTTCTTTGATCCATTTTTGGGAACAGGGAAAAGTCGAAGACAAGCCAAAACACGTCCAAGCAAAACAGCTGTCAACAATTAACTGAACATTCAAAATGGCCAAACTTTTCGCCATTAGTGAGAAACATAAGTACCAGCATAACGCCACAAAAAAATCGGAAATCAAATATACGTAACTCGCGGAAATTAAAAATTGGCTCTACTTTTTTAACAGACCTGGTATGTCTTCCTATCCATTTGTCTTTTATCTATTTCCATGTGAATGAATATATGTTCGCCGTATTGCGGGATTTCGTGCTTGAATATATATATTTATATAGATGTTAAATATAATGAAAATGGGTTGAAACCAGCAATCTAATTAAAACCAAGATAAAAAAATCGTTAATTTAACATAAACTGGCGACTGTCAGCTGTCTGAATTGTACTGTCAGAGGAAGTTAATTACGATATCATGGGATACGGCGAACGATAATTTCCCAAACTTTTCGTAGGACCACTCATCTCTTCGCTTCGATACATCTTTTTATGCCATTCTATCGGTCCCTCAAGTGTCACGATGCGCCATGCATTCATTCCCCAGTTATCGGAATCGTCTATTGGGGATAATTGGCTAACATCTACTATCTTCGAAAACCTATTACAAAATAGATTATTCCGGAATATTGATTAACATCAATGGAGAACTTAATAGTAGTATCAACTATACTAACATTAATAAAGTCTTCTAAGGCATCAATAGGAAGATGTGGCAATTATTTGAATGGAGTGATCTTCGGTGGATTTTCTTCAAGAAAGAAGATACCTAAGCTGAATTTTCATCATTTTCTCAATGGAGATAATCTTCATTTCATCGATTCGATATCCGTTGATTTGTTTTTCGATGACGTTTTCGGAAACGCTGAACGACGTCTAAAGGAGTCTATACGATATGTCTTGCAAAGGTGTTACGTTTCTTGATACCTTCGCTGAAATGAAGTTTACATTGTGACGTCATTTTTCACTGCTAAATGGAAAAATACTAATAGATGATGACGGCATTGGGAAAGGAAGGAAAGAATAAATAGTAGTACTCTATCAAGCTCCCAAACCACTATAAAATGGCTTAATTAAAGATGAAAGCATGATAAGTGAAGACAATCAGGGTCCGCAAATACTAAGAAGCGAATTCGAGAGAGCCATGGCAGACCTGAGAAACAATAAGGCACCAGGAGTTGACAAAATAAACGGAGATTTGAACAAGGCACTCGGGCTCAAAGCGAAGGATGCCATCTATGGATTAATTAAGGAAAGATACGACAGCGGAAGAGAAAACTTCGAGAAAAGTATAATGATTTGCAATGCTGAAGAAACCAAAAACATATACAAGATATAAAAAATGCAAAGAGCACAGAAAATTGAGCCTGGTAACTCGAGTATCAAAAATTCTGACTCGGATAATTAGTCGAAGGATGGAAGGAGGGATAGAAGGTAACCTTCTCCTGCGAAACTCAACTCGCACTTTTTGTACATGATGTATTAAACTCCGGTGAAAGTAATATTCCAGTTGATGCGATATTCCTAGATTTTAAGAAAGCTTTCGATAAAGTCCCTCATTGCAAATTACTGGCGAAATTGGAAACCTATGGAATACACGAAAGTATTATTAACTGGATTAAACAATTTTTAAGTGATCGTGTCCAAACAGTCGTCCTGGACGGTGTATCATCCGATACTGTCAAGGTCACGTCGGGGGTACCACAAGGAAGTGTCATAGGTCCCCTCCTTTTCCTTATTTACATAAATGACCTCAGTACCCTAGTTAATAGCAAGCTCCGTCTTTTCGCCGATGATGCAGTAATTTATGGAGACATCCGAAGTCACGAAGACAGAGTCGTGTAAGCCAACGACCTAGATGCAATTCAAAATTGGTGCGATACATGGCAATTGGAATTGAATTTTAAAAAATGCGTAGTAATACATTTTTGGGAAAAGAGTAATTCCCTCCCTTATAGTTACAAAGTGAAACAAACCAATATCGAGAGGGTAGATTCCTTTAAATACTTGGGTGTAACAATTACTCACGATCTGTCCTGGGGAAAACACATACGAGAAATATGCGGTCGTGCTAATAAAAAATTGGGATTTGTGAAAAGAGTGCTAGGTAAATGCGACGAAAAGGTGAAAGAACGATGTTTCCTTGCCTTGGTCAGGCCCCACCTAGAGTATGCTGCCAGTATATGGGATCCTCATAACATAAATTTGGTTTCGGAATTAGATCGAGTTCAGCGGAGGGGGGCTAGATTTGTCAAACATTGTTATGACCAACTCAGCAGCGTATCCACTTTGCTAGACAATTTAGGTTGGGATTCTCTTACACAGCGGCGTTTCCAATATAGATTTAACTTATTAAAAACATTTAAAGATGGGCCCTTTTCCGATGACATCAAGGATATAATACGAACCCCAACGTGTTACGGTCGAAGGGATCACGAATATAAGACTAGACTGCAAGACTGACAGGTTTAAAATGTCATTTTTTCCAAGAACGATAAGGGAACAGAATGCTCGTAGTCGAAATTCCCCAGGACTTAGTTCATTACAATAAGTATTAACGTACAGGTTAGGGACTTCGCGAGGATGTGTATACATGTGTGTATGTATGTATGTATATATATGTATGTGTGTATATATATATATATATATATGTATATATTTTTTTTTCCTACAGGTTCCCCCCACCTTTCCTCACCTAACTCCCAACCCCCTCAACCCTTACCCTTCCCTCATGGTGCTACACCCCCTGCCACACACCTTTTTGGTGGCCCGCAGGGTACTTATGTAGATGTAGATGTAGATGTAACCTCTTAGAAAACAAATTTGGATTCAAAAAAACCGAGGAGCAAAAGAGGCAAATCTCAGCTTGAGAGTTCTGGTGGAAAAAATGAGACAAGTAAATAAGCCATTATACGTGGCATTCGTGGCCCTTGAGAAGGTCTTCGACAACGTCGAATGGAACAAGATGTTCAAGATATTAGAAGCGCTTGAATTGAACTACTACGACAGGAGAATTATCCATAACCTGTACAAGAATCAGGTTACAACAGTGCAAATGAAAAACGGGAGAAAAATAGAAGTCAAAATAAACAAAGGAGTAAGACAAGGATGTAACCTCTCGCCAGCAATATTCAACGTATACCTGGAAGAGGCAATAAAAGAAACACCAGAATTGGATATCAAAGGAGTCGAGGTAAATGGAGAGGAAATCAACATGCTCCAGGTTGCAGATGACATTGCAGTAGTGGCGGAAACTCGAGAGGACCTGCAATAAACTCTAAGTGCTATGGATCAAGTGGTTGGGGAATATAATATGAACATCAACAAGAAGAAAACTAAAATCCTTGTGTGCGGAAGAAAGAAGATGAATGCAGATATCACAATTAGAGGGGTGAAACTAGAGCAAGTGGAATCCTTCATCTACCTGGGCAGCAGCATAACATGGGATGGAAGAAGTTCGACCGACATCAAGCGAAGAATAGCTCATGCAAAGAACGCATTCATGAAGAAGAAGCAATTAATATGTTCAAAGAACTTAAGGCTGGAAACAAGGAAGCAATTCGTCAACACTTTCGCGTGGAGCATGACACTCTATAGTTCCGAGACACTTGGAACATTGGAAAAGAGGACCAGCAAAGAATAGAAGGCTTTGAAACATGGTGATGCAGATTAAATGGACAGACAAAGTGAGGAACGAGGAAGTACTATATACAGGGTTCGTCCGGAAGATAAGTGTACTGATTTTTTCCGGATTTTTGACAAAAGGGGAGTCGTCCACTACGAATTTGTACCTGAACGACAAACTGTAAATGCTGCATTTTACGTCCAAGTGCTCGTCAGGCTTCGAAAACGAGTCGCCCGCGTCCGGCCAGCGATAAAAAACATCTGGCGGCTGCATCACGACAATGCGCCGTCTCACACCGCGCTTGTCGTGTCGGACTTCTTGGCCAAGCACGGCGTGGCAACGCTGCCGCACCCGCCCTACAGCCCGGACTTGGCACCACCGGACTTCTTTCTGTTCCCGAAGATAAAGAGGAGTTTGAAAGAAACGCGATACGGGACTTTGGACGCTGTCAAAGAGGCCGTGACAACGTGTCTTCGAGAGGTTCCCGATGATGCCTTCGCGGGAGCGTTCCAGGAATGGGAACGCCGCTGGAACAAGTGTATCGACTCACAAGGGTCCTATTTTGAGGAATATTAGCTTAAGATATGTAAAAGTGTGATAATTTTTTTTCCTGAGCTCATTACACTTATTTTCCGGACGAACCCTGTAGGAGAGCAGAAGAGGATAGAACCATATGGAGAACTCTACGGCAAAGAAATAGATGGATTGGGCACTCATTGAGGCACAATGGATTGATTGGGGATATAATTGAAGGGAAGATTCCATGAGGAAGACCAAGAGATATGTACATAGGACGAATTAAGAGGGCGTAAAATAGAGAAGGTATCTGGGATTGTAGGATTTGACATTAAATAGAGTAGAATGGAGGGCTGCAGTAAACTATTGGATTGAAATACTGATGTTGATGAAATGTTTTGTGGATCAAGGAAACTTGCAATCCGTAAATCTTTACAAGAAAAAAACCGAAAAATGAGAAAATCAGTCTAGTACAAATTTTTTGGAAAGAAAGTCAGCATGATTTAAAATTAAAGCAAATATCATAATTAAATACCATTGAAACAAATATCATATATTTATAAAAGCCAAAGAAAATTTTACAAAGGACTCTGTCACAAATTTTTGGACGATATTTCTTCAATTTTTCTACCGAAGAATTTTATCGCAGTCTATAGCAGGTGCTCATCATAGCCCTACTTAAGGTATCTCTGTTGGTTCAACTTCTCACAGCGGTCCAATCCAACACAGGCGATGTATATTGCTAGTTGGTGACCAATTGCGAATTTGAATCATCCCAAAATTTCCACCACTGCGAGCATGATGAAGTCTCCTGAGCTAAGCATTCCTCGAACAGCAATCGCACTGCACCGCCTGACCTCATGCCAACGAGCTCACATTTGCGCCGAAAAATAAGTTATTGGATTTGCATGCGATATGACTATCAAGTCCGACACGCCTAATTTAGCAATTAGTAAGGCATATTACTCGCCGAATCGTCGAAAAAGTGTTCAAACTGCGTTAGTGTAACCGTTGGGAAGACACTTAGCGCAGCCGGGCGTTCGTTCGCCCGAGTCCACGACGCATTCGAAGGAGGGAGGAGCGAGGCCAGCGGGACGCATCGATGACCACCTGTGGGATGCGATGCACCCCCGACTCTCGGGGAAGGAGAGGCAATCCACGCGGCGGCAGCGAGGAGGAATGTGACTGAACGACCAAACAAATGCCCTCCTTTGGAATTCCGCCACTTCCCAACCAGCACGTTACTCGTGCGATCCGTCATTTATTGCTCTGTAACGTCGGCCTTACGATGGTGATTTTAATTTTCATGCATTGTATATTTTGTTTCATTAATTATATGCGCACTTCTTCTCCTTTTAAACAAATCTCTTCTGCGAACAAAAGACTCGGATGGTCTAAAACACCCGAGTCATTTGCAACAAACAAAAGCGTGCATCCATGGGGAGTTGTATTAATGTCTGAAACTCATTTCAATTAGATAATAATGTAAGTCATTTTGATGTATTGTAATAAGTATCATGATGGGATTATGGCAATTAATGACACTTATTTTGGTTGACATGGATACAACGGTTACAGACCGTGTTGGATATTGTTGCGCATTGGGTGCCATTTCGGTCGATACCTCAAGTTACTCCAAATTAAACCAAGGAAGTGCGATATTCTGATCAAGAGAACCTACTGGCTCAGCGCAGAGGGCACAAGAAAAGAACCGACCCCCGCTTCTTTGGCGCTAAATATCGCCCGCCTACGCTTAATACTAACCCACTCTAACCCATACAATGAAATATAGAGCTGGTTACTAAAGATTATATAAACACACTGTCTCTAACGAGAAGAGCTGATAGCGTGTTTTCATATCAAAACGCAAGTTCTTAGATACGCCGTTATGTTCATGATCGTTGAAATGATTAAATGTGTGATGCGTTATTTCTTTATATGGCTATTAAGATGAGAAGTAGCCTAGGAGCGCATGGCAGCGACCTCTCACATGATAACCACCCTAATAAATCGATGAGGCAGCATACAAGTTGTTAGTTCAGGTACAGAGAGCTCTAATATTTTTTAAAATTACAATTCTTGAATTAGGCAACCTTCAGGAACTAAGGGTTCAGATAATTGTTCGCATCAGTCATATCTTATTAGAAAGGAAGAAATGAGATAGAAATAATGTGCCAAGTTGTGGATGAAATTCAATGAGAAAATTCGAGAGTAATGGATGAGCGGGACAGCAAGAGTCGGAAGATCCAGTTCACATAACCGATAGTTGAGATTGTCTTTTGCATGTAATAACATCCGTATTCAAGTGGATTAAGAGTTTTTAAGATGGCCGACAAGACGATGGATGACGACAAGGATGATGCAAGGTCGGGACGACCTTCAACCACCTGTGTTGACGACAACATTGATCGTGTGCGATCCCTTGTCCTTACCGATAGACGAAAAATTGCCCTAGTGATAGCCGATGAACTGAGTTTAGGAAAATCAAAAGTGCACACTATTTTAACCGAACATGATGGATGGATCGATCACCATGACAATGCACCTGCACATTCAGCATTGATTGTTCGCCAGTTTATGGACTATACACTACGTAATTATTTACAACTCTCACAAGACAACCGTTTTTACGACTTGCCAGGAACGCTTGCTTCTCCTAATTACTTTTTTATCACAAAATTCTCGATTAAGTCTTCCGAGAATTCCTGCTACAATATTTCCAGTAATGACACACTCCATCGCTTCCAGATGAATTTACTACCCTGGGAAACATTATCTCTTGACGATCAACGTAGCTAAATTGACTCAAGAATATAACAGTAGCAGCAGAAATAATTATAATAAATTCGATCATTGACCCACCAATGAAATCGATCTAAAGAGTGTTTCAATCCTCTAAGAATGGAGTCGTGTCTACGCCTGGTAAACTAGCCCGTGCTCTACCCTCACATCCGTCCATAACATTAAAAATCAATGATGCTATTCGCCTACGATGCATTGCAATATCAGTGGTTATGTCATCCGAGGGATCGCCATCAATTTAGCCCGCCTGCGTCCAATAAAAGATACTCTTTTATCTTGTACCCATGCAACATATGGTAATAAACAGTGGTACTAGGGTAAGATAATATGGTCATAAAATACCACATAGTTTAATAATCAGTACAATAACCATGATTCATCGTGTATATTATTTCTGCAAGACTTGTTTGAGTACATCACAACTTTACACTTCAACAACTCATTACATCCCCGTAAATAAGGAATCTTTCGAAACCGCCTTTCAAAGGGTTTAAAAGAAAAATTCACTTCTCAATCTAAACATACAAGGGTGGTCTGAAAAGTTTCCGACTCAAAATTTCAGAAAAAATGTCTCGTGTCTTCGTTAGGTCTTAGGTTAAGTTTCCGACCTAACAAATATATTAGACATTTTTTCTGAAATTTTCTGAGTCGGAAACTTTTCAGACCACCCACGTACATGTATGTAGAAAACACATTAAAGCAAACACTTAATATTTTTGAATGAATGAACTATGTAATGAGCCTTTATATTAAATGGGAATTATTATTTGCGATGCATTGCATATTCGTTGGGCTATTTATCGATTGCATCCCGGAGAATGTGCGAAAAAATGTTGTGAATATGAGTGGAAAAACAATATCGCCCATGTGAGGTAAAACCACGAACAGAATAAAATACTCCTAATTAAATACGTGATTTAAATAATATCAATTTATAATGTTGGTCCTTATCGCGCAGAGAACTTCATATCCTTGTGCTTAAACATTCTTCAATCTACGCATATCATCTACTTGGAATAACATGTTGTTAATAAAAAAGTTGCCACGACTCACAATACTTCGCACAATATTAAAATTTTCAGAAAAATTTTCTTCAAATTTTCAGAAAAATTTTCTTCAAATTTTCAGAAAAATTTTCTTCAAATTTTCACAGATGTTCCCAGTCATCAACTTCCTCCTCTCTGCAAAAAAAGATAAAAATAATAGCATTTTTTCTTGTAATGAAAACCAAATAACAAGACATTTTTCCTCATCACGAAAAAAGATCTTGCAAATAACCTCAATGTATATTAAAAAGAGACGTTTTAGGCGTGCTACGGTGGAATATCTGATGTAGTTACATTGAAACCGGTCGTATTAATAAAAATTTTGTTTATGTGGAAAATTGCCAATTTTAATTAATCAATTTATAATGCTATACAATATCTATAGGGCACTCTGTATTCGTGTAGTATAGGAATTTACAATAATTTTGTTTCTTCTTTTACAATTTTTTTTATTAGGTAATCTACCGTTTAAGGTAGGTTTTTGGATGGACACAACTATCAAGTAAACATTTCGTGACTCCCCACCTAGCAAACTAATCTATATTAGGTCCCTCTTCATCTCGGTGTACTTCTTTCCTCCCTGCAATCCCGTCCAACATCCCTATCCTGTTCCTACCCTTACCTCGCTTGCCCAACATTCTCCCCTCTATTACCCTCTTCAACATTCCACTACCGCTCAATACGCCTTTCATCCATTTTTCCTACCTCCAAACGATTTCTCTCAACAAACCCCTCTCCTCACCCACCATCTCTAGTACTTCCTCGTTTGTTTTCCTTTCGGTCCATTTCACCTTCTCCATTCTTCTCCACACCCACATTTCAAAAGCTTCCATTCTACGTCTTTCCTCCTGCTTCAGCGACCACGTTTCCGCGCCGTACATAGCTACGCTCCATATCAGAGTTTTTACGAGTCTTGTCTTAACATCTCTACTCAACGTCCCCGTCATCAACTCCCTCCTCCTTGAGAAAGCCTCCTTGCCTAGCGCAATTCTTCTCCTTACGTCCCTACCACTTTGACCGCATTGGTCCAAAACACTTCCGAGATATGTAAACTGTTCTACCTGCTCTATTTTTTCCCCGCCTATTTTAATATTTAGCTTAGCCTTTTTCTTTCTGGAAAATCGCATAACCTTTGTTTTATTAATATTGATTCTCATCCCATATTTATCGCACTGAACCTCCAATTCACTCAACAATGCTTGCAACCCCTTGGCTGACTGAGCAACTAATGCTTGGTCATCAGCAAACCTAACCGATTTTACGAATTCCCCTCCGACTTTCATTCCTACCTCCAGTTCTTCCCATGCCTCTTTAATCATTTCCTCTACATATACGTTGAACAGACCAGTGACAATGGGTAACCCTGCCTTAGACCTCTTCCTAACACTGCCCATCCGGACTCTCCGTTCCCCACTCGCACCTGAGCAGTCTGAGACATGTACAGGTTGCGGATCAGCCTCCTGTCCCTCCAATCCATTCCTATTTTCTGCAATACACGCATTAATTTTTCCCAATTCACTCTATCAAACGCTTTTTCGAAATCTACGAAGCATGAAAATACGTTCTGGTTGTATTCTATATTCCTCTTGATTAGTGATCTCATTACTGCAATGGCATCACGCGTACCTCTTCCTTTCCTAAACCCAAACTGATTATCCCCTAAGTAATCATTTGCCTTACTCTCTATCCTTTTGTTGATGATCCTGAGAATAACTTTAGCTGCGTGGGATATCAAACTTATTGTTCTGTAATCCTCACATGACGAAGCCTTTGCCTTTTTTGGAATAGGAACTAACACCGATCTCACAAAATCTTCCGGCCAGATTCCTTCCTCATAGATACTACGAATCAGTCCATATATGGCCTTCTTCCCACCTTTCCCTAACCATTTCAACATTTCTACAGGAATATTGTCCACCCCCACAGCCTTGTTTGCTTTCATCTCCTTTAATGCCCTTTCTATTTCATCGTCGAGTATGCCTGGACCTAAGCTATCTTCTTCTACGTCATGTTCCTTTTCTATGTCTAACCTTGTCGGCCTAAGTTCTTTACCATACAGTGTTTCTATATATTCCTTCCATCTCTCTTGGATTTTTCCTGGTTCAACTATTATCTTACCCCATTTATCTTTAACTGTTAGCACAGATCTTGCCTTCTTACTTCCCGATAATAACTAAACCATGCTGTATAGAGCACCAATTTCACCCTTCTTCTGTAAACTTTCCATATCCTCGCATTGCGTTTTCCACCATTCTTATGGTAATTGATAAATAATGCAAATCATATGACAAGTTTATTGAAGATCGTATACGTGACACAAGTTTCATTGGTTCGATTCCCATATCGAGTCAGCAGCCGCCATTTCACTTTGAAATATGTTCATTTCGCTTGCGGAAACATTGGAGGTAAGAAGTAATACGCACACTGAAATTCTCCTTTCGTCTGATCAAACGAAGGCTATGTCATGCAACAGAATGCTTATGAAGAGTCTGCTCTTCTCTGCAGAACAGCTATTGCTTCCGAATAATCCACCTCTAAATCGCGATTTTCTCCCTAAAATCAATGTAGAGTGTATTCTTCATCCTCCCCATAGACCAGATCTGGCACCACGTGACTTTGCCCTGTGCCGCAATGTGAAGAAACACGTTCATAGGAAGCGTTTTTGTCAACAGAACGAGGCGGAGGGGGATTGGTCATGTTCCAACTTGCAACTTACGCAATACTGGAGTCAAATAAATGAACTTGTACGACAAATACTTGCCAAGCTAATTATACGACATAAAATTAAATTTTTGAAGTAATATATATTGCGGAAATGAAAATTTTATGATCACTCTTAATTGAACACACTCGAATTTAGCATATGACACAATCACGTGGAATTGAATGAGTGTCGTTCTGGGAAGTGTGATCAAGCCTTTCGCTTTCCCCAGAAGAGCTTAGATTTTCAGTCAACACCAAAGCGAATTCCGCGTAACACATGCGTGACGTAAAATGAGTTGAAACCCATTTATAAGATCACGTCATCTACGTACTCATATAGAACAAAGATGTTTGCTCTAGTTGATAATAAATTTACAAGAGACTACGTAACTCGAGAAACATTGAAATAAAATCCTTAAAAGCAAATTAACTTCTTATTGCGAAAAAAATATCGAGCTATTTTCACCAGATCTTCAAGGATCTGCAACATAGTACCTTATCATGCATTCTCATCTGCCCTCCACGTATGTCTCCCACGGGAAAATAGATGGCAATTCTTTTATTCAATTCACATGGGATATTAATTCTTAAGTTATCCAGTATATTGTCAAGGAATATATTATAGCAAGACAGGAAAAAAGGAAAATACAATGTGTACGGAATGACAAAATGTTGACAAGAAATACCTTTTTGCTCGTAATCAAATATTTCGGGTGTTGGAAAGGCATGTTTCCTTAACACCTGCTTTTGGGACACGTGCCAGGTCGTTTAACATCTCGCATGACCTTTTGACCCCCCGTAACCTATATTCCCTATTTGCTTAAACGGTGGGTTGGACTTTTTGCTAGACGGTGCCATAATTAATGAGCAAGAAACAACGCAATAATACACGAAATAAAAATTCCGGACAGAGAATTTTTAATTATCCAGCAGCTCACGTTAATTAATTCATTAATGAAGAGCCGTACTTTGACAAAATCTTTAAAAATGTGTGCCCAATGGTCTTGAGATTGAAGTGACAATGGTAACTAAACGAAGCTAGTTTTTAATAAAAGTATAACTCTGTGGGAGAATTATCTAACAAAAGTGAAACTCTTGTGCAAGGATTTAATGAACGTCAATGTGGTTCTCTCCAGTCATTCACTGCGAAATCGAGGTCATGGTGAGATTATTACCAAGTCTTTCGGGGAATAGAAGGCAGCGATAATTTAAAAAATACTCCTCAATGTAATCCTATCTTGTATCCTCTTTGAAGAAACCTTATCCTCTATCCTATAACCCACACGCGTACACAATGAATACTCGCATCATTCTACAAACTAGACGTAAGGGAAATTTGAAACCTCCATTAAGTTGGAAGAAAATAATTATGCAATGGAGAACACGATAACGATTTCCACGCAGAACTTTAATTTCAGTCGGCCGCATTGAAAGTTCTACAATGCTGAAACAAACAGCGATATTGGGTTCAAAAATTACTTAACCGAGAAAACGTTTTCAAAAGTTTTTTCAGAAAATGCGCATTTTCTCTTTAAGATATTTTGTAAATTCTGATACATCGATAGCGTCAGACTTCATGGTTAAATACACCTTCAAAAGACCGAGACTTTACCGGGATCTGGGACAAAGGACCGTATTATTATTTAATAGTAATGAGCCAATTACTTTTTTAATCGATTTAAAAACGGAAATTAATGAGATTACAACATTTTGAAAGTTATTATCTCTAATTTAGATGTTAATTTTATCCTCCGTAAAAATGAAAATATTTTTTCTTCATTTTATTCGTGCGTGCTCACAATTCTGTTTCAAATTCGCCAGCCCCCCATTATAATAATAATAAGTTCGACATTTTCCTTTGTTTAGAGAACGCGCTGCCATGAGAACCCACTTACCCATGCGACGTACGCCACTTCAGATCGTCTGAGGGTGCAGTTTCCTCCATTTGCCTCACAAGGAGCAGCGATACAGAGCAGGCCACGGCTACATTGGACGCAGTTGGAAAGGCCGAAAGGAAAAAAAGTGGTCTGCGCCACCCTTTCCATTGCTCAGACGACCCTTGGCAAGTCTTTCGCCGCCATGGAAGCCATTCGTTCCACCTCTCCTCCCCCCATATCCCACGCACCCCCCAACCCGAAATTCCTTTCCTACCGATTCCCCAATCCGTGGCGACCACCCGACTCGACTGTTTCTCGCAGCCTCGTCGCTGGGCATTTCCCGGCCTCGCCCATCTTTCATTCATTCTCACGTCTTTCCTTTTTTCTCCACCCTTTCTCGACATCTCTTTTTTTACGTCTTAGCCTGCATCCCTCGTCCGTCCCTTTAATCTCACTCCTCTGTCCCCGCCGGACCCTTCCCATCCCGGACCCCGGATGGGATGTGTCAGCTCATGTCGTATCGGCCTCCACGCATGAGATACACGGGTGCTATATCGATACGTACGTAAAAGACTGAGAAAAAATGTAAATAAGTGACCTAAACGCGATGTGACAACGGACGATTCGGGATGAGCGACACATGGCTTCGAATGGAAACGCATCGAAAAAGAGAAATGGACGTGATATTTGGAACAATAGCACTATCATCGATCTTCTGCATCGCGGGCGACGGAGAGGTGGTATCTGCTTTCTGTACACTCTCTCTCTCATTCGAACTCTCCGGACCCGGAGCCCTAACCGAACGAGAACACTTTCAGAATACCATTTCGTGCCTATAACTTGAAAAAAATATTAATGCTACATTTTGCCATATTTATAATTATGAAAGAAAAGAAATTAACTGCTGTCTGCCAATTGAAAACTTTAATAAGAAGTAAGAAATATACGACAGGGACATTAAGCAAACAGGTACAGAAGATTAATTAAAATTAGCAATTTTCCACAAAAATAATATTTATTAATAAGACCGGTTTCAATGCAACTACATCATCTTCTGGTAACAGTCATATTCTCGTTGTCTACAATATACGCTGAAAAGCAAGTAGGGGGAGGGTAGTGGAAAAAGGGGGGGAAAAAGAGGGAAGGGAGAAGTAACGTGGGTGACAATGGGGGTGGAGAAAGGTTTCGGGTGAGGAGAAGGGGTGAAAAATTAAAATTAACCGGTCATATTAATAAATTTTATTTTTGTGGAAAATTGGTAATTTTAATTAATCATGTTATTCCACCATATCACGCCTGAAACGTCTCTTTTTATAAGGTACAGAAGAGACTAGTGAAAACTTTGGTCCCGAGCGAAGTTTTGTACGGCTCGGAAATTTGTTTGTCGTATCAAGACGATAGGCACAGAATGGTAATTTCAGAAATGTGGGCAAGGAGAATGAAAAAAAAGTGAAACGGGCGAAAGGAAAAAACACGAGGAGGTAACAGTCAGGCGGACGAGGAGAGGGGATGGTTGGGAGATATCCAAAAGAGGCAGCAGAAAGGTGGACGCAGAACATTGTGGTTGGCGATGGGATGCTGAAGATTGTGATGGAGGAGAGAACGTTAGGCAAGCGAGGAAAGGGCAGGAATAGGATGAAGGGGTTCAGGACGGAATGAAGAGAAGTAGAATGTAAACGGAATCGAAGCGCGGTTTATTGTAATGTAGGGTACCAGGATGTCTTGTTAGGCGAGGCTAAGAAATGAAAGTGGGTTCGGTTTGTGTCCATTCAAAATCTACCTAAGTGAGCCACGGTAACAGAATTACTTTCATATCTCCTTATAAGCCCTCCCATGGACTACAACCTTGTCGTGGTTAAAGGGCTTGTGTGTTTCGATGATCCCTAGAGCTGTGCTGGCGGGAGTAATAATAATTGCTCCTGGTAGGGTCACCAATGCCAGATAGGTCGAAGGTTAGGAGCCAGACACAATGTAGTCCACGCAGCGGCTGTTCCTCAGTGAGGCGGCTGCAAAGGCGTCTGACCCCAGTGGGGCGGCCATTAAATGATGGTGTCAATTAAATATCACTATTGAGGAAGGCAACGGGAAACCACTTCAATTCTTATTCTCAAGAATGTAATGATAGGCACTATAGAGAATATGTGTCCTGGCAACTAGGGGACTCACCCTAAGCGGCCGTGTGTCGTGCCCGGCAGCGGGGGAGGCAAGGCTTCCGCGGTCGTCATCCCACGAAACCCTTGCGGGGGGAAAATAACAGCAGCAGGACAGAAGACGCAGAAGAAGACGAAATTAGTTAGAATAGGAACATGGAATATCAGGACAATGTTGAGGACAGGCAAATTAGAAAATATTAAGCGAGAGATGGAAAGAGGTAATATAGATGTTTTAGGCCTATGCGAGGTGAGATGGAAGGATAGCGGGGATTACTGGAGTGACAATTATAGAGTGATATACAGCGGCGGGGAGGAGAGCCAACGAGGAGTTGCCGTAATATACAATAAAGGGGTAGGAAGAGGCTTAGTAAACAAAGAGCAAGCAACTGATAGAATTTTACTCGTAGAGCTTAAAGCAGAGCCGACAAACTTGTTCATTGTTCAGTTATACATCCCGCCGAGCAACCACAAGGAGGAAGAAGTCGATAGAATATACGATGAGTTAGAGGATATAATCGCGTGTGTTACTGGAGAGAAACATTTGATAGTAATGGGGGATTGGAATGCGACGGTAGGCGAAGGAAGAGAAGGTGGTGAGGTTGGGGACTATGGATTAGGCACGAGGAATGAACGCGGGGAGAAAGCAATTGAATTCTGCAGGAGACAGGGGTTAGTCATCACCAACACATGGTTTAGACACCACAAAAGGCGTAGGTATACATGGAAAATGCCTGGTGACTCAGAAAGGTATCGGTTAGATTATATTATGGTTAGGTACAGCTATAGGAACAGTGTGAGAAATTCGCACAGTTTCCCAGGGGCGAATACGAACTCTGACCACAACTTAGTTGTTATGAAATGTAACGTCCGATTCACGAAGATAAGGCAAGGGCGGCGGGTAAGGTAATGGAATGTAGAATCATTAAACGGATTAACGAGCAAGGAATATCAGCAGGCTGCAGAGAAAATGATGGATGGCGGTAAAGAACTGAGCACTATCGAAGAAAAATGGGAATGTATCAAGCAAGGGATATCGGAAGCAACAAAAGAGACTTTATGAACCGTTAACGGGAAAAGGATAAGGAAACCATGGGTAACGGATGAGATGATTGCAAAGATGGAGGAGAGAAGAAGATGGAAGAATGTAAGCACAGAGTTAGGCAAAATGAAGTACAAAGAGTTAAACAATAAATTGAGATGGGTCACAAATAAAGCAAAAGAAGAATGGTGGAAAATGCAATGCGAGGATATGGAAAGTTTACAGAAGAAGGGTGAAATTGGTGCTCTATACAGCAAGGTTAAGTTCTTATCGGGAAGAAATAAGGCAAGATCTGTGCTACCAGTTAAAGATAAGTGGGGTAAGATAATAGTTGAACCAGAAAAAATCCAAGAGAGATGGTAGGAATATATAGAAACACTGTATGGTAAAGAACTTAGGTTGAAAAGGTTAGACATAGAAAAGGAAAATGACGTAGAAGAAGACAGCTTAGTGAATTCTATGGTTTCAGGCTCAACAACCAGGCATACTCGACAATGAAATAGAAAGGGCATTAAAGGAGATGAAAGCAAATAAGGCCGCGGGGGTAGACAACATTCCTGTAGAATTGTTAAAATGTTTAGGAAAATGCGGGAAGAAGGCCCTATATGGACTGATTCGTAGTATCTATGAGGAAGGGATCTGGCCGGAAGATTTTGTGAGATCAGTGTTAGTTCCTATTCCAAAAAAGGCAAGTGCTACACCATGTGAGGATTACAGAACAATAAGTTTGATATCCCACGCAGCTAAAGTTATTCTCAGGATCATCAACAAAAGGATAGAGTGTAAGGCAAATGATTACTTAGGGGATGATCAGTTTGGGTTTAGGAAAGGAAGAGGTACGCGTGATGCCATTGCAGTAATGAGATCACTAATCAAGAGGAATATAGAATACAACCAGAACGTATTTCCATGCTTCGTAGATTTCGAAAAAGCGTTTGATAGAGTGAATTGGGAAAAATTAATGCGTGTATTGCAGAAAATAGGAATGGATTGGAGGGACAGGAGACTGATCCGCAACCTGTACATGCCTCAGGCTGCTCAGGTGCGAGTGGGGAACGGAGAGTCCGGATGGGCAGTGTTAGGAAGAGGGGTAAGGCAGGGTTGCCCATTGTCACTGGTCTGTTCAACGTAAATGTAGAGGAAATGATTAAAGAGGCATGGGAAGAACTGGAGGTAGGAATGAAAGTCGGAGGGGAATTCGTAAAATCGGTTAGGTTTGCTGATGACCAAGTATTACTTGCTCAGTCAGCCAAGCGGTTGCAAGCATTGCTAAGTGAATTTGAGATTCAGTGCAATAGATGTGGGATGACAATCAATATTAATAAAACACAGGTAATGCGATTTTCAAGAAAGAAAAAGGCTAAGCTAAACATTATATTAGGATGGGACATGATAGAACAGGTGGAACAGTTAACGATTCTCTGAAGTGTTTTGGACCAATACGGTCAAAGTGGTAGGGACGTAAGGAGAAGAATTGCGCTAGGCAAGGAGGCTTTCCCAAGGAGGAGGGAGTTGATGACGGGGACGTTGAGTAGGGATGTTAAAAGACAAGACTCGTAAAAATTCTGTTATGGAGCGTATCTATGTACGGTGCAGATACGTGGTCACTGAAGTAGCAGGATAGACGTAGATTGGAGGCTTTTGAAATGTGGGTGTGGAGAAGAATGGAGAAGGTGAAATGGACCGAAAGGAAAACAAATGAGGAAGTACTGGAGATGGTGGGTGAGGAGAGGGGTTTGTTGAGAGAAATCCTATGGAGACAGGAAAAATGGATGAAAAGCGTATTGAGCGGTAATGGAATGTTGAAGAGGGTAATAGAGGGGAGAATGTTGGGCAAGCGAGGTAAGGGTAGGAACAGGATAGGGATGTTGGACGGGATGCAGGGAGGAAAGAAGTACACCGAGATGAAGAGGGACCTGATATAGATTAGTTTGCTAGGTGGGGAGTCACAAAATGTTTATTTGATAGTTGTGTCCATCCAAAAACCTACCTTAACCGGTAGATTACCTAATAATAATAAATAATCACCTTATAAGGTTGGCTACCAGTTCAAAATAATGGTTGAAAACTGTAGACCACCGCATCTTTATTTCCGAAATGATATTCATCCGTCATCTGCATTATTCAGCCACCCTCAGAAAGAATAGAGCGTCCGTCGGACGGTTGTTAAAGTGAGACCGGATAAGTTCACTCAATATCGTAAACATGCTCACATTCCCAGGAATGAGCGATACGCGCTGTTGATGTAACTGCCGCAGGAACGCGCGAGATGAAAATATATTCTATTCGCTACGGCCACGCCGATAAATCGAAAATTTTGCGATATCCAACGGGCACCGTGCTGAGTTGGTCAAATTCGAGCATCGCAATTCTTTTCTCTCCCTGACCCCCGCACCCTCTCTCAACTCCTTCCACTCGAGCACCCGAGCTGGGGTGGAAGAGGTGAGGCAAGACGCGGAAGAGGGGGGAGAGGGGCGCGGAGGACGCAGGGGCTTCATCTCCCTCGAGAATGTGGCTGCCGAGGAACGAGCATCGAAGAGGGGGGAATATGGGCGACGCAGTTGCAATGGGCAAGAGGGACGCGCTAGCACGGGAAGCTGCTGGAGGGAGGGGAGTGTGCGGAGGGGGGAAGAGGGTGAGAGCACGTCAGTGACACATGACCGAAACGTAAAGGAAACAAAGGTCCTTATGGTCTCAATTTCGCTGGAATAACGACGTTCATCTCTCGAACCATCTATATTGAAATAAAAATTATATATTCGAGGAAAATTAGGAAGGGCATGTTGTAGACACACAGTACGTAGTGAATTGATGAGATAATTTTCTACGTTCAATATTATCTTCCTATGGTCATTAAAAAAACACGATTAGGTTACACAGCATAAGGTTACATTACATTACAGCACAAGAGATTATTAATTCACTTCAATAACACGAAAAAAAATAATAGAAGAGGCATTTTCAAACCCAAATATACATGTAGCACCAAATGTAAGCATACTGAGGAAAGGTCCAGGTTTGCAAAAGCACATTCTAAGCTGCCGCGGTAAAATGAATTTCCAAGTGTTGTGCGATATTTACAGCTGTAGAACTTTAAATGGATTAAACCATTCTATGCACTAATTGCTCGCTCCTCGCAGCTATTTTCTAAATGACATTATTAATTCGCAGCATAGTACACACGTCAAAATTATAAACACATAAATTCTCTCGGTTAAAGTACATTGGTTCACTCAAAAAGTCGTGCTACACTACGTCCAATACTACGATCGTACAAGCGATACAATGCCAGAGTTAATAATCTTGCAGTGTGCAGAATGTGGACTTAGAGCGCATTTTTTTTAGCGCTGATATGACCACAATCATTTTCTCGCATATAATATAATTAGCCTCCCCTAATAATATATTAAGCCTCCATCCTAGCGGGGAAAATGCCATTAGAGCACTTATCCCCTCGAAGAGATTTAACCTTTGAATTAGCTGACGGGTGGATTCATCACCTCGCCGCCGCGCCGGGTCGGAAGCTCTCTGACCGAATTTCATTTGATCCATCCCCGCAATTTTGACCGGAAAGAGTACCCCTCGGAATCGAGATCACCGCGCTTCTACCTGTCTGGATTCGAACGCGAGTTAATTCGTTTTCCGGCGGGACGAGCTCGCGGGGGTCGAGAATGTTCGGGTGCTACCCAGAGCACCACCAAATTGATAGTATTTTTTTTGTCAACAATGTCCCGAAATCAGCGCAGATTCCGGAGAAGTTAAAAGATACAGCACTACCCCTCCCCCCTTATATCAAAACAAGGGTTCAATATTTCTCATTGCCGCTATCGCCGAGCTACTTGCATTGACAGAGGAGGTTCGATTGAACCTCGGGGGAACCGCGAGGCAGGGCTTGGGGAGATGGGGGTGGAGAGAACCGGGAGGGGAGAGGAGAAGGGAGGCCGCTCAGAAATTAACCCCATCACGCCCACTCCCTTCTTCTAGAACTAGAAACATGACCGTTCTAATCGCTCCCCGCCCCCCTCCCTAACGCCTGCCCCAACCATCACACACCCCACCGCACAACGAAATTTCCGCTGCCAAGCCACGCTCACGCCCCCGGCGACGGACCTTCGTTTTCTCTCGACGAAAAAGCGACGTCCAGGGGAGGATGGGAATTGCGGGGGCAGCAATGGAACGGGGGTGGCGCCCTGCCACGGCATGCACCCTGCCACGGCTAAGGGTTCCCATTCCGTCGCGTGGGGGGCCTGGGAAATCAGCGGCCGTCGGGAAAGGAAGTGGTGGGGAGGAGAGTCAGTGAAAGGAGAGATAGACTCGGAGAGAAATAGAAAACGCATACGAGCATTGAATGCCGAGGTATCAGAGCGGAGGATAATAACAAGGACAGAGAGGGGATTCCAAGCAGAGAGAGTAGATAAGGGGGGAGAGGTCAATGAATGAATGGAGAAGGACAGGGGTCCGGAGACAAAAAGGGAGGCAGGCCTTGGATGAAATGAATCGGGTGGTGGCGAGAGGAGGGAGAAAAAGGGGAATAAAGAAGCGAATGAGAAAGCATCGGGATGGTGGGGTGACTAAATAACTGCTTTCCCGTCCAGAGGGCACGGGTTCGAATCCCGGAGACGAAAGATATTTTTGAACGGTATTCCGATCCCTTCGCTGAAGGTGCTTCGTGGAGAGCACTTAGAGTGAGTACGCCGTCCGTCGGATGGGACGTTAAAACTGCGGACCCCTTGGCGCCTTTCGTCAAAAGTAGGCCAATGCAGACGCCAGGTTACTCAGCACCCTCTATCCTTTCCTATTCATCCCTAATGGCACAAATGACCTCATCTGTCGGTCACCTCCCCTCACGACTACTACGAATGGTAAGGAACGAGAGGGTGTTTGGCGGGAGAGGATGGCTGCTGAATAATCTGGAAACGTGTCCGCGGGATGGTGCGAAACATAGACGAATGGACGTGTGTGGGAGAGGAGGAAAATATGGCAGACGCGGTAGAAAGGGCGGGATGCGAGTGGTGCAAATTGGTGCGAAGGGGTCAAGGGGGTGTGGCTAAGGGGAGCGGCAAAGGGGGGGGGGAGTGTTGCGCGGAGAGAAAGAAGGAGGAGAGGCAAGAGAGACGAGGAGAGCGAAGGCCCTCGGAGCGTGCGGGAGGGAGGGGCTGGAGTTAAGGCTTCACTCTTGTGGGGATAGGGTACGTGGAGGTCATTTGGGGGTAGGGGAGCGATGAGATGGAAGCCGTAGCGGGTAGGGGGTGCAGTGGGAGGGGAGGGGTTAGTTGCCGGCAGAAGGTATTGATCCGTGTTCTCCGTTCCCACTCCGCCCGCTTCCGCCTCCATTCATTCCTCTCTCGAACGCCCCGCGCTTCCATCCCCAGAGGCCCTCTCTCTCCTCAATACAAAGAAGTGGAAGGAAAAATAATAACAGTTTTCCCCACCTTCAACTCCTCGCCATTCCTGCCTCTCTCGTCTCATTCTCCCCATTCCTCCGTCCACTTCTCCCAACGTTTCGATCTCCACGCCACACACCTTTCCTTCCTTCTCCCTCCGCCTCTTCCGTTCCCGTACACACGGCCGATACGGACGGAGTTTTCGAGCGTCGACCTGTCGCAGGGAAAGCCGCCGCGGGTACGGGAAGAGAGCGGACGAGCAAGAAGGACGGAGAAGGAAAATGGAGGAAGACGACGGAGTGAACAGGAAGGCCGAGTGAGATTGAACGCCATTCCCCTCCACCTGCCCTTCCCACTTCTTGCACGAGCCTCGCACATTCACGTGCCTACTCAAGAAAGAAAGGTGGATCGGCCAAATGGCAAATAGAACGCGCTGTTGTTTTTTTTTAAGGCTTTATGATCACCATTTCGTTTGTTAAAGTAATTAAATTACGCATCAAATGCACCATTTTTAACGAAGTACGCACCTTAAATTCAGCCCGTTATTAATTTCGTTATTGTTTTGAAAGATACATTCGGCCAAAATGTATTTGTCTAAGTCGGAAGAGTACGCGCGTATAATGCTTTCAGAGAAATTGGCAGTGGAACCAATATATTCATTCCTCTCTCCCCTTTCCCTCTATGCCAAAGAAACAGAAGAGAGCATCTCCCCGCCCCAATTTCACTCCGGTCAACAAGCGGCGGGGCGGCGTTCGCCCGGCAAGTGGAAGATCCGGTGTTCAAATCCCGGTTAAGGAAACATTTTTACTTTCGTGATCTGCTCAAAAACCGCCTTCCCCGCATGTCCTGTGTTCGCCTTTTATGTGTTTTCCTATCCCCTTTCCTTATACCTATTTCTATGTTTGAATGAATATTTGTGCGCCGTATGGCGGGATTGTTATTTGAATATATATATATATAATAAAACAGTCTGACCTGAAGAAGGCCTCGGAGTAGGCCGAAAGCTTAAATCATCTACAGTGTGAGTGTCCTTTTACGTGTTATCTGTTTTATTCTGTGTTTTATTGTGCCGTCCAAAAGTTATATTGCTCTCGTGAGTACTTCCGCATCATCGATATATATATATATATATATATATATATATATATATATATATATATATATATATATAACATAATATGCAAAAACCTACCTTGACCGGTAGATTACCTAATAATAAAATTATATATATATATATATATATATATATATATATATATATATATCAAACAATGGAGCGGGATGGCCAACACAAATGTTGATGAACAAACGTGCGTGTGTGCTTCTTCGCGCGCGCGTTTCTCCTCGCACAAACACCTAATCATACATAAATGCAGGTGCGTATTTATATGCATGAATACGTAGTCGAATGTATGCACTTATACAAGTACACACACACATTACATACCCATATACGTCTAATACCAATAGGCGTTCATTACCTATATACGTGGCTTAATTTCACTCGAAATTAAACCACTCACTCTAGGCGAAATGGAGTTCAGGGAAAACATTTTACGGCACCAGTGGACTACTCTTTATTTTGACGCCCATTTTATGAGCCTCGTATCTTAACGCCGGGGATAAACAGTTTGTGGGAAGGAGTGGAGCAACAATGATACGGGGAGAAGGTGGCGGGGGAAAGTTGAGGGAAACTCGTCAGACGAATTGGTTTCGGAGGTGAGAGAATGAATTGAGAAGGGGACCGGGCAAGGGCGGGGGGCGAAATTCTCGCAAGCAGTCAAGTTGGACATGCTTCCTCGACTTGCCCACCCCTGAAGATGCTTGTGTAAGAGTTGCCCTAGGCTGCCCACGCTAATTTTTTTGGCGAGGATTCCATCCCGTCAGTTTGATGCGCGAAGGGTACCTCCTTTTAACCTTGCTCTGCCACCAGGCCTCCAATTCTCCCACTCACCTCGAGGACGTCTTCTCATCTTCTCCGTCCACTCGTCTCTTCCAAATCTCGATTGAGCCTTCCGATCAACCGCCTACTTCCAGCGATACGTGCATTTTCATTTACAATGGTATATATTCATTTTCCGTCGCGCCCAAAATTAGAGAAAGATGGAAACTTTCGCAATGTGGCCATTCGCGATGCAGGCAGGCACTCCGGCCCCTCGGGGCAATGATAGGAGACTAAGTGCCCGCTGGCCATCGAGTGCCGACGCAACGCACTTGCTAACTCTTCCTCCCCGACTATCGCCGCGCCAGCGAGTGACTCCTTTTGTGAATAAAGGCACGTAAAGAATCGGCAGGCGGTTGATTCAAGAAAGGCAAAAGGACGGATAATGGGAAAGGGACGTAGTTTTTTGGTTGTGAGAGTGAGTGACTGCGGCTATTGCATAATATTCACGGACGAAATGAGTTCCAATTATTTTTGGTTCTCTTAACACCATCGGCAAATACAGGCAAGTTAAGTTACAAGTAAGCGCTTAAACTGAGCGCAATGTGAAACCACCGGCTGTAATTTTGCTCTCTTATTTACATTCACCATGAAATATTAGGGTGGGAGAGCATGTTTCTCAAGCCTTTTAAACGGCTGCCCCAAAAAATTACTCGCAAAAATTTTCATTAGCTCCCAAAAAACTTTCACCGTGTGCGCGCTAGTCCTTCCCCTCTTCCCCTCCCCCGCTCTCTCTCATTGGTGAAGCCGAAGAAACAGGTGGGTCTCCATATGGGGCGCGTGGCCACGAAGAGCGAGAGGGATTGCGGGTGTGGCGGGAGGGTTGGGCTCGGCTTCCGCTTTTATACCCCGGCACCTTCACGAGCGCGGCAGGCCGGGCGAAACCTCACAGCTCTGAAACCGGGGACGTGGTCGCCAGGAACGCACGACGGTCGAACAGGCGCGGCGGGGAAGAGAGGATGCGGACTATTCCGCAAGCCGACGGAACAAAACAATTCGATCGAGGAGTGAGCAACGCGCGTGCTTCCACCAAATCCGATTGGACCGCGGAATCTATGATCTTAATTGCGAGACGCGCGTGTGGCCGATGGGTGCAGCTACGAGCAAACACCTCCATTGGCAGCGAGACTATATTTGGACGAACGAAACCGATAAAAAGCGAACGCAATTTCCGGCAATAATATTTATGACAGCATTCCCCACAACTAAAGTAGTAGTTATGTCGTGCGGCGGGACACCCAACTGTTAGAAAACACCACCATGTTCCTAAAAAACAACCTCGAAGAATGTCCATCCGCAGTTGGGAAAAGAACCTCTCCCTTAAATACCACGGCGTCTCTCCCGACCGGGACGAGAGAGATAGGGATCGGGATGGTGCTGTGGCTAATATACAGGCTTCCCACCGAGAGGGCTCGGGTTCAATTCCCGGAGGCGGCAGATATTTGTCAGTGGTATGCCAATCCCTACTTGAGATGCTTTATGAAGAGTGAGTACGACGTCCGTCGAATGGGACGTTAAGCTGTGGACCCCTTGGCGCCTTTCGCTAAGAGTACGCTAATGCCGACGCCGGGTTTCTCTCCATCCTTCCTCTTATCCTTCCCTAATGGCGAAAATGACCTTAGCTGTCGGTCGACACCCCTAAAAACTACCACTACGAGAAAGATGCCGCATCTTGTTCGAAACGATTGAGCATAACAAAAGGCGAACAGCTATCAGCCATAAACAAAAGAGAATTCACCTTTAAATAACTGCATAAAAAATTAACCTTGGACTCCGAAAAATTGATGAAAGATACATGAATGCGCGCGAAAATTTCCACGAATAATGCATTTAAGCCCTTAGCTTTCGTCGCCGCAAAAGTTACGATGTTTTCCACTTTACGAGGTGTGTTCAAAAAATAACGAGAATTTTTCATTTCGCGGGCTTGGAGAGTCCTATTGTCAAACTTTTTTTTGCCCCTGAAATATGATAAAACTTTCAGTTATTTCCATTGGGGACTGTCTATGACGCCACTAAGGTTGGCCGTGTTTTACGAGCTTCACGATGTTCGTTTGTTAAAAGACATGGAACAAAGAATTTGTATCAAATTTGCCGTAAAAAATGAAATAAAGTGTAACAAAGTGTGTGAAATATTTACAAAGGCCTATGGTGAGTCTGCTATGAGTAAATCAAGAGTTTACGAGTGGTGTAAGCGTTTCCAAGAAGGCCGTGAAGACCTTGAAGATGACGAACGCCCTGGACGCCACAGCACATCAACAATCGATGATAACGTAGAAAAAGTTAAATAAATGGTTATGAACGATTGTCGAATCACAATTAGAGAGGTCGCTGATGATGTTGGAATATCGATTGGATCATGGCATGATATTTTTTCCAATTTTTTGGGTATGAAACGCGAGGCAGCAAAATTCCTTCCAAAGCTGTTAAATTTGGAACAAAAACAGTGGCGAATGGAAATTGCTCAGGAGTCACCAAATGAAGTAAACGACGATGCAGAATTACTGGAACGTACGAGGTGTGCTAAAAAATTAATGGGAATTTAGAAAAAATGGAAAAAATGTCATAACATGATCCAATCCATATGCCAACATCATCAGCGACCTCTCTAATTGTGATTCGGCGATCGTTCATAACCATTTCTTTCACTTTTTCCACGTTTTCATCGTTTAATAATGTGCTGGGGCGTTCAGGGCGTTCGTCATCTTCAAGGTCTTCACGGCCTTCTTGGAAACGCTGATACCACTCGTAAACTCTTGATTTACTCATAACAGACTCACCATTGGCCTTTGTAAATATTTCACACACTTTGTTACACTTTATTTCATTTTTTACGGAAAATTTGATACAAATTCTCTGTTCCATGTCTTTTAACAAACGAACATCGTACAGCTCGTAAAACACGTCTAACCTTAGTGGCTGTCACAGACAAAGTCCACAATGAAAACAGCTGAAAGTTTTATCTTACTTCAGGGGCATGTATACCAACATAATAAAAAAAAGTTTGACAGTAGGACTCCAAGGACGCGAAATGAAAAAATTGCAGTTCAGTTTTGAACACACCATTATAACAGATGACGAAACATGGGTTTATGGATATGACGTTGAAAATATGGCTCAATCATCCAGTGGAGGCATTCTGGCTCGCGAAGACCGAAAAAGGCTCGACAAGTGCGGTCGAAGATGAAGGTTATGCTCACTGTGTTCTTCGATTATAATGACAGAGTGCATCATAAATTCCTGCCGCCAGGTCAAACGGTCAATAAGAAGTACTACCTACGAATTCAACGCCGTTTGCGTGAAGCAATCCGAAAAAAACGCCCGGATCTGTGGAAAAAAAATTCATGGCTTTTGCACCACGATAATGCACCAATTCACACTTCATTGCTTGTTCGTGAATTTTTGGCCAAAAACAATATTGCAACGATGCCCCAGCCTCCATATTCGCCAGATATGGCTCCGTGTGACTTTTTCCTATTTCCAAAAATTAAGAGAACCTTGAAGGGCCGTCGTTTTACAGTCGTAGGAGACATTAAAAGCGCAGCGTCGAAAGAACTAAAGGCAATCTCCAACATCGACTTTGGGAAGTGTTTCGGTGATTGGACGAAGCGCTGGCACAAGTGCATAATCTCCAATGGGAACTACTTTGAAGGTGACAACATCAATGTATAAGAATAAATAAATATTTTGTCCGGAAAATTAAAATTCTCATTATTTTTTAACACACCTCGTATCGCTTCAGGTGTCAAAACCTCTAGAGTCAAAGATTGTGTCTAGCTTAGGTTAACGAGAAGTTTGAAATAGAAGAGCCATAAAAGCATTACTGCCAATGTGATGTACAACCATTCGAGGCATTTCGACCGGAATCACTTCACAGAGTACCCAAAGAGTCCCGGATAATGCGCGCAGCAGGTGTTACGAACACAGCCATGTAATAAAAGGGAAAAAAGTAAAGGGTACAGATGTCCATAAACGTTCTCACTTTCTTTCTTTTGGCGCAGCGATGCGAATTGCCCACACCGGAAAAAAATAATCCTCCAATTAGATGTACCAAATAGCTTTAAAAAATGTTTATCGTAAATTCGTAAATTACAATGTTTAAGTTTTTAAATAATTAAAAGATTTCGAGTCTTTGAAGAGTCCACCATCCAAGATTTTGGCCGAAACAGTGAAACATTTTTCTTCTTTACCAGCATTTGTTCACTTACTGTTCGGATTTTTTCTATATTTGCTTGACATATTTTCAGGGATGAATCTCGAACGCCTGAGCATATTTAATAGGAATTGTTACCAACAAATGATGGCAAGTCGAATGAAATTGTGCTCCTGTGCATTAAAACAAATTATAATTTCTCAAAGGCTGCACCGCAATGGCCAAGTATGTGTATCCCTCATAGCACCCAAATAATTGACGAGATTATTAATGGTAATATTAACGCTTTTGAATCCGAACAGACTTATTTCCATGTCCTTTTTAAAACATGAACTACGGAAT
>CM073772.1:121705568-121735923 GCA_037158775.1 Hetaerina titia
AACATTTATTTAAGTCTTAAAAATAACATTCCTAGTCTGTTCCTATTGCTTGGTTTTAGAATACGGTAGCCTGCATTAAAAGCCTCAATTACTTTTCACGTTTCCTCAGAGCCTATCGGCTTTCAAAAAATAAAATTATCGATAGTACAGGGCTTAAGCACTCATTTAAATGACGCTTTAACGGGCACTTTTACGGAGTAGGGAGATTGGTAAATTTTTATGAGAGAAAGTAAAATATTATTATTATTAGGTAATCTACCGTTTAAGGTAGGTTTTTGGATGGACACAACTATCAAATAAACACCTTGTGACTCCCCACTTATCAAACTAATCTATATCAGGTCCCTCTTCATCTCATCTACATAATACCCCGCAAGCCGCCGCAAGGGCGTGTGGCGGGGGGTGTTAGGTCACCACCCAAAAAGGAAAAAAGAAATACCGCATTACTGTAAACAGCAATACATTATTTAATGGCATGCGGGAAGGGTTTTGACACAACACACAGGAGGTTAGTAAAAGTGCATGCAATTGAGTTTAACTAATTGTTACCTAGACGCCGAGGGTGGCAAGTGGCACTTTTGTTATCTCCGAGTGTGACCCTACATCTACATCTACATCATCTACATAATACCCCGCAAGCCGCCGCAAGGGCGTGTGGCGGGGGGTGTTAGGTCACCACCCAAAAAAGGAAAAAAGAAATACCGCATTACTGTAAACAGCAATACATTACTTAATGGCATGCGGGAAGGGTTTTGACACAACACACAAAAGGTTAGTGAAAGTGCATGCAATTGAGTTTAACTAATTGTTACCTAGACGCCGAGGGTGGCAAGTGGTATTTTGTTATCTCCGAGTGTGACCCTACAGTTGTTATCCCGTATTGTCCGTGGGAAGGAGTTCTTGAGTCTGCTAGTCCTGGCATATATTTCCCGAATTTTGTACCCATGATCCAAGCGACCAATGTATGTTGGAGTGCAAATAATTTTCGAGACCTCGGTGCCGAAACATGCGGATCCGAATTTATTTAGTAAGTTTAACCTAGCATTGAGTCGTCTTTCTTCCAATGATTCCCATCCCAACTCCATAAGCATTTCAGTGACGCTTTTCGTTTTATCGTAACAGTTTTCCACGAAACGTGCTGCCCGGCGTTGGACCTTCTCAATTTCCCGAGTGAGGCCTTTTCACACGGATCCCATACGCTACATGCATATTCTAAATGGGGCCCTTACAAGAGCGTGATAACAACGTTCCTTGACCTTGGAGTCACTTCTGCCGACAATACGTCTAATAAATCCTAATTTTTTTATATGCTTGCCCGCAGACTTTACGCATATGGGTCCCCAAGTTAAGTCTTTAGTGAATGTAACACCTAGGTATTTCACGTATCAACTACTTCAAGGTCAACTCCAGCTAATTTGTAAACTAATCCCGTGGATCTTTTAAAGAAATTTACCACCGAACATTTATTAAGATTTAAAGGCAATCCCCATTTTGAACACCATTCATTAATGCTATTTAAATCACGTGCTAGAGTTAAACGATCCTCATCCCCAGATATCTCCCGATAAATCACTGTGTCATCCGCGAACATCCTTATCTTACTTTTCACTTCGCGGTTCAGATCGTTAACAAAAATCAAGAATAGTAACGGTGCGATAACACTTCCCTGAGGAAACCCCCGAGGTTACTCGTACGCTGGTAGAACTAGCGCCGTCAAGGACTACCCTCTGTTCCCGGTCTGAAAGGAAGTCTTCAACCCAATTTATTGCCCCCTTGTGTATACCTGCGCCCTTTAATTTATGGATGAGTTTACCATGCGGAACCTTATCAAATGCCTTTTGAAAGTCTAAAAAGATCGCATCCACTTGCCTACCACTTTCACCCGATAAAGTAAGTCATGTGTGAACAATCCTAATTGGGTCTCGCATGAGCGGGTTTTTCTGAATCCGTGTTGATTGTCACTTAAAAAGTTAATGTTATCAAGATATCTCATTATGGAACTGACAATTATGTGCTCTAAAATTTTGCAACACATAGAAGTGAGAGAAATGGGTCTGTAATTGCTGGGGTCCTCCCTGTCACCACTTTTAAAAATAGGCGTTATTTGCGCGTTTTTCCAATTCTTAGGGACTTTGCACTCAGTCAGTGATTTGTTAAATATAAATTCGAGATACGGGGCGATGTTAGGAGCTAAGTGTTTTAGCACCCTAGCTGGTATGTTTTCGGGACCCGGGGGATTTGTCTGGTTTAATGTCTTTGAGCAATTTGGTAATTCCTTGCTCGTCCGCTGTTATTTTGCCATGGGTTCAGTATATATTGTTTCTTGGAGATACGTGGTGCCTACATCGTTCGTGAAGACGCTCTGGAAGAATTCGTTTAGAATGTTGGCTTTGCCCTCACTGTCAGTATGAATGATATTGTTGCAGTCCCTTAAGCAAGCCACGGTTTGTTGACCCCCATTTACTTCCCTAACATATGACCAGAAAGCTTTGGGGTCAGTGTTCAAATACTCGCAGAGTACTTTACGCTTAAAGTCTTGCAAAGCGCTACGTAATTGTGTTTTAGTTTCAATTTTAGAGGATCTATACTTGTCCAAAAGCTGTTTATTGTCCAAGAGTTATGAGTTCAGACCTGCTTTTCTTTACCCTAGAGTGTAACATTCTCTGCTTTCGAAGGGCTTTTTTAACGCCTCTGTTGTACCACCTGGGGTCGCGATTTGCTTTAACGTATTTTACAGGGATGAAATCTGTTATTCCTTTTTGCATAATTTGGACAAACTGTGTCCAAGTTTCTTCAACGGTGACAAGACTTACGCCCGTTTTGAACTCGTGTAGTGAAGAGTTTAAATGGCTGGCAAGAGTGTCAAAATCTGCTTTGTGATAATTATAAATTTTTCTTTTTGGCTTAACATTCTTTTTTATTTCTACGTTCAAGTTGATAATAACTGATTTATGGTCACTCATACCCTCGTCGGTTGATACACTATTAATGCGTTCCGGTGTGTTCGTAAGAAATAGGTCCAATATGTTCTTTCCACGGGTGGGAGTGCGTACTGCTTGATGGAGCGAGTTTCTTTGAACCAATTTTAGTAAGAAATTGCAAGATTCGCGATCACGGGTCCGAGATTTAACGCTATTGCTGTCCCAGTCGATACCAGGGAGGTTAAAGTCACCACCAATTATATTGATGCATTTATTATTTTTGCGTGTGAATTTATTTATTTGTTCATTGAGGGTATTAAGTGTTTGAAAATCTGAGTCTGGGGGTCTATAGAAATAGCATAAATTAATGTTGGGTTGATTGGATCGCAGTATGGTGCACCAAACACTTTCTATGTTATTATTTTCAAATGCAAGTTGTCTGCTTTCAAGATTACTTTTCACAGCCACGAAAACTCCTCCTCCGGGTCTTGTACCTCTATCATGTCGGTAAACTGTAAAGTTTATTGGCAAAATTTCTTGGTCATTGATGTCATTACACAGCCAACTCTCTGTGCCTAACACTATATCAGCCGAATGACATTGGATTATATGCTCGAGATCCGCTATTTTATTTTTGAGGCTTCTGCAATTTAATACAAGTATATTTAGATTGTTTTTCTCTTGAGTAACGCCCTTGTTTGTGTCTGACCGTAATTTACGACACGTTTGTGGAGAAGTACATGTCAAATGTCTTTCTACGTCAATGCCAGGGTTGTCGGTTACTTTTAATTGTCGGTTGTATGTTGTATTAAAACAAGTTTGTGTTTGTTTGTTATTTTTGGGATCTGTGAGGCGTAACCTGATCTCAAGTGACAAAAAGCGCTGGATTCTACTTTATTTATCCCAATATATGAACTGCGCTCTTGCCTTCCAACTCGGTGTACTTCTTTCCTCCCTTCATCCCATCCAACATCCCTATACTGTTGCTGCCCTTACCTCGCTTGCCCAACATTCTCCCCTCTATTACCTTCTTTAACAGTCCACTACCGCTCAATTCTCCTTTCATCCATTTTTCCTGCCTCCATAGGATTTCTCTCAACAAACCCCTCTCCTCACCCACTATCTCTAGTACTTCCACATTTGTTTTCCTTTCGATCCATTTCACCTTCTCCATTCTTCTCCACACCCACATTTCAAAAGCCTCCAATCTACGTCTATACTCCTGCTTCAGTGACCACGTTTCCGCGCCGTACATAGCACGTTCCATATAGTATCAGAGTTTTTACGAGTCTTGTCTTAACATCCCTACTCAACGTCCCCGTCATCAACTCCCTCCTACTTGAGAAAGCCTCCTTGCCTAGCGCAATTCTTCTCCTTACGTCCCTACCACTTTGACCGAATTGGTCCAAAACACTTCCGACATATGTAAACTTCTCTACCTGCTCTATTTTTCCCCGCCTATTTTAATATTTAGCTTAGCCTTTTTCTTCCTGGAAAATCGCATAACCTTTGTTTTATCTATATTGATTCTCATCCCATATTTATCGCACTGCACCTCCAATTCACTCAGCAATGCTTGCAACCCCTTGGCTGACTGAGCAACTAATGCTTAGTAAAAATATATATTAACAAAAATACTTTTTCTTTTATTTAATAAAATGAAATACGCGGGACATCCATTGTAAAACAGTTAATTTTGAATCTGATTTGACCCCAACAAAATATCAAAAAATATTAATGAGTAATACAATTTTGCTCAGAAAATAGGAGACTTCATCAAATAGTTGTGAAATTCGTTCGTAAAAAGTTGGGATCAAACACTTCAAGGGAAAATGATACACAATTAACACAGGCAAAAGAAGAAGCAATTGAAAATATTTCATAAATCATAAATATAATTTCAAAGATAAAACTCAATACAAATTTTGGTAAAAATGTAACCGGGCGAGAAAATTACTAAATAGATGAAGATAAAAAGAAATAGCCCTATCAACAGCATATCAGATCACCTTAAAATCATAATAAATCATACTTTAGTCATTTTAAAAAAATGTATACGTATATATAAGACACAGTGGTATTAAAACCAAAACTCATTAATTTTACATGAGGAAAGGATAGTTTAAAATTCCCTGTTTTCCATTGGAGAAAGACTCATTGGGAAAAGGTTTTCCCTCGCAATTACTCCTAGTTACTCATTTTCCTCATTGACAATAACAGTTAATTTTTTTAACTTCATGATGCTTAAAATGATTTATGAAATTGCCTCCTCAAAGTAGATATTTGCATAATAGGACGGTAATAAATCTAATTAGGCGAACTACTCGTAACTGATGGGCCACTGCATGTAAAGAATAAAGACGCCAAGAGGCAATGTCCAAGCATTCAGTGAGCATTTCGTAACAGGCGACACGTGTGCCCATCTACATATGGACAGCAGTGCGGATAGCAACCAATGACTCTCAAGCTTCGATAATGAAAATCTGAAATCGTAAAAGAGGGATTCGTTCAAATTACTACACTATTGGTAGACGATCTTCTCGAATAAAAAATCCTCGAATTATTACGACCCTAGTGCACACTAAAAGGAAAAAATGCATTTTTTTCTCTAAGCGTCACTAAAAATCTCACGCCGAATAAATTCTAAATCTGCGGCGTCGGAATTGAGCAAAATAGTAAAATAGCAAGGAATGAAAACATGTAGTTGATGGGGAATTTAACTAATTAGGGCTCTCTCATTCAACAAGGGAATTCAGGAAGGTATATATATATATATACACATATAAATATATATACATATATATATATACATATACATATATATACATATATATATATATACATTCACATAGAAATAGAGATAGGGGAATGGGAAAGGAACACACATAAAGGACGAATATAAGAGAGGTGGGGAAGGTGGATTTGAGCAGATCAAAAACTAAAAAAGATGCTCCTCGACCGAAAACAAATGTAAAAATATTTTTACATTTGTGATCTGCTCAAATCCGCCTTCCCCACCTCTCTTGTGTTCGTCCTTTATGTGTGTTCCTTTCCCATTTCCTTATCTCTACATCTACATCTACATAATACCCCGCAAGCCGCCGCAAGGGCGTGTGGCGGGGGGTGTTAGGTCACCACCCAAAAAAGGAAAAAAGAAATACCGCATTCAAAACCAACACACTCATGCAAACCCCAATCCACAGCAGTGCACACATTCATCGTAACATCCCATCATTCGACGCGCATGCAAACACACATCTACCTCCCTTCACTCCACAAGCATGCAAGTACATACGCTTAACTACAACAAATAATTTTACCCCAGGATGCAGCAAGAAATTAATCACGAACGTGCAAGCTAGTTTCTAGCAAGTAGCCAGGCGAATTACCACCACCACAAGAACGTTCCGCATAAAAATCTCTCCTACTCAAGACGAGGAATTTGGCCCAACGCTGCAGGTGGGAGGAAGGCACACCCACGGAGAGGGACAAGGGATGGAAGTGGAAATTTAGGGTAGCAAAAGAAGAGAAAACAATACTGTAAAGAGCAATACGTTACTTAATGGCATGCGGGAAGGGTTTTGACACAACACACAGGAGGTTAGTGAAAGTGCATGCAATTGAGTTTAACTAATTGTTACCTAGACGCCGAGGGTGGCAAGTGGCATTTTTGTTATCTCCGAGTGTGACCCTACAGTTGTTATCCCGTATTGTCAGTGGGAAGAAGGAGTCCTTGAGTCTGCTAGTCCTGGAATCTATTTCCCGAATTTTGTACACATGATCCAAGCGACCAATGTATGTTGGAGCGCGAATAATTTTCGAGACCTCGGTGCTGAAACATGCGGATCTGAATTTATTTAGTAAGTTTAACCTAGCATTGAGTCGTCTTTCTTCCAGTGATTCCCATCCCAACTCCATAAGCATTTCAGTGACGCTTTTCGTTTTATCGTAACAGTTTTCCACGAAACGAGCTGCCCGGCATTGGACCTTCTCAATTTCCCGAATGAGGCCTTTTTCACACGGATCCCATACGCTACATGCATATTCTAAATGGGGCCTTACAAGAGCGTGATAACAACGTTCCTTGACCTTGGAGTCACTTCTGCCGACAATGCATCTAATAAATCCTAATTTTTTATATGCTTGCCCGCAGACTTTACGTATATGGGTCCCCCAAGTTAAGTCTTTAGTGAATGTAACACCTAGGTATTTCACCGTATTAAGTACTTCAAGGTCAATTCCAGCTAATTTCTAAACTAATCCCGTGGATCTTTTAAAGAAATTTACCACGGAACATTTATTAAGATTTAAAGGCAATCCCCATTTTGAACCCCATTCATTAATGCTATTTAAATCACGTGCTAGAATTAAACGATCATCATCCCCAGATATCTCCCGATAAATCACTGTGTCATCCGCGAACATCCTTATCTTACTTTTCACTTCGCGGTTCAGATCGTTAACAAAAATCAAGAATCTCTATTTCTATGTGAATGAATATTTGTTCGCCGTATGGCGGGATTAGGTGTTTGTGTGTGTGTGTGTGTATATATATATATATATATATATATATATATATATATTATTCAGAATTCTCTCTTTCACTCAGAGCTTTCGGTTTTGTTTTGAACATGGCTTCGACGTTTCCGTCGCTAGTGAATTCGGAACATAAGGGAAAAAAATTATCGCCAAATTTGTCTTTTCTTGATAATAATCCCGGCAAAGACGACAGATATGATTAAGCACAACCGAACAATGGACCGAGACAAATCACCAGATATCGCTTTATGCGCTCATCTCCTCTACAACATTTGAGCGTCGGCCGGGGTCTCAATCTCACCCTCCATGGCATTTCACCCTTAAGAAACGGCACGCGGGAGTGGGATGCTGACATTCTGTCCTTTGAAACTATCCATGAAACATTTTTCCCCGCTCTACTCTCACCCACCCGACGACGAGAGGGTTTTTTGCGATAAGAGACCATTATTTTTTCTTAGTTTAATGGTTTAACCAAGCCGCCAGTCCAGGGGAAAAACGGGAACGGCGCAGACGAGCCGGTATACCAGCAGAGATCACCCATGTCTATATACGTATTTTGTCTCGAGCACGACGACGAGAAGGGTGCGCATCGTGCGCGCGCTGCCTCTCGGCGAAATGAGCTCTGGCCCGATCCCGGTTCCTCTCCCCTACCCCCACGCACCCGAAAACTCCCCCGCCCGAACACTCCGCGCCCGCTCGCACTCATTTTCGACCCGAGGAATCGGAGAGGTGAGAGAGAGGACGGAGACGAGGGAATCGCCTCCTCCTTGCATCAAATCCCGACCTCGTTTATTTTGGGAGGAAAAAAGGCGGGAATCCCTTTCACATCCTTCCGAACGAAACGACGGGGAAACGGTTTCATCCCCACTTCCCTTCCACGGTCCAAAATATTTAAATTGGCAAAAAATAAGTACATTAAAATAAATGAGAAATATTTTCCAAGCCTCCTCCCTTGTTTAACCACGGTTTGTTCCCTTCGTCCGGTATTCCATTAAGACCCGGGTTGCAGGAAGATGGAAAGATGGGAGTCGACACATCATTCGTTTTCGTTTAGTTTATTTCTCAATGTTCTCCAAATTATCGGAGATGGAACACTTTCCATCGGGACGACGAAATGAACGGGAAAGATAAATAAAAGAAGAGCGAGAATAAATCCGCTGCTCCCTCGACGCCGATTATTCGTTAATTTGACGAAGAGGGCTGGCGGATTGGCGGTGGGCGGCGAATGAAGACTGCTTGGCGGGGAGGCGGACGGGGGAGGGACATATTCAACTCGGCTGCCTCCGCCTCGCCCCGTCCGCACCCGTCCTTGCGGGTCGCCCTTGGTGGATGCGGCGCTCTAATTGGCATTCTCCGAGAGGAATTTGCCAGAGGCGCCGCCTCAACTTACCGCGGATCATCGTCGCGTGACTACTCGTCCTCCCATTATCGAAAACGACGCGGACAAAAAACATCGAGCGAAAAAAAGACGCCAATCAATCATTTTGCAATGGGACAGAGAATGGCACGGCTTACTACGCGCCAGGCTGGAAACAAGTGAATAATTCTCTCCGGAGCTATTTATGGATACATGTCGCGAGATACATTTAAATTAACAAAAATTCGCGGATTTCGCAACCGATCGGCACTTCTGAAATGTGGAAATTTTGCAAATGGGGACTTTCCAGGGACTCCCTCTTCGAGCTTTTATTTCGATCATAATCTTTCCTTCGTTCCTACGGACGAATACTATCACTCTCTCCACTCGAGAGACTGACCTCGTGGCACTCGACGAAGCGAGTCGTGAGCTAGTATGCATAAGCTCGGAAACAAAAATCGCCGAAAAATGGAAATTACAATCAACCGTGGCTTTCGAGCAGAAATTACACTACGGATCGTTCTTGCCGTAGGTTGCCATGACACTTGATAGTGACATGACTTGACCCCATTTCCGCTGAGATGAAAAGGCCGATCCCTCTGCGGGATCGTGTGACTCGATTGAGGTTTCACGGAGGTGATGGCAATCGATCGATCGATGCCGGCCACAAATGGTAACCTCGTTGGGTAGGCGAACGCGAGGAAAAGAGGCCGTCGTTTCCACTGATGATACTCGCCCCTACACTCGCACTAAATCTTTGAACTCCGTGTTCCCGCGACTGCGGCTGAAGCCAAATCTACATGTACAGAAATCGTCCCAATGGCGAGTTGCAGGGGGTGTTAGGACATAACAGAACGCACACAAATACGCTGACACTCAAACACACATTCGTAATTATTTACGTAAGTTTAATTTTGGAATAAGATGTCTTTCCACGATCTTATTCACGGCCCACGACGGATATATCATAATGTGGTCAAAAAATGCTGGATAGACACTTTTATACCCGTGAGAATAATGTTGGAAAAGGAGAGAGGATGTGGGTTAAAGCGATTAGGGTTTGACCAAGGGTGTGGTGTGTGTCGTTGCTTATTGAAGGTGCTGAATTGGATTCTCGAGCCGTTTCGGGAACTCCACAATGATTCCTTTATCTTCAAAAATTCAAATTTTGGGAATATATGTGGATATTTTGCGAGTGGATACGTTACGAAGAACGAATAAAATGAGCCAGGCCAAAGAGCACTCTCGGCCGTTTGATTCAAACTTGATAATATGGGCTTTTTGACGCACAGAAATAGCATTTAAATCCTGAAAAGCACTTCCTTATCTGGCTGGCTAAACGTATTCGCTCACTGTAAAATGCCTACTCAAAAAACAGACACAACCCATATTTATCCAGAAATTTTGAAACGAGGGTAATTAATTTAAACCTGAAATCGCTATGACTTATGAGGAATAATCTTGACCTTGATCATGCAGTAGTCGACGAACAAAACTTTGATCTCTCCTGATCCTTTGTGCATAAGCTAGTGATTCGAGAGGGAGTCCACTAAAGAAAGTTCCATCTCAGTCACATTCCAACCCCTCTCATCCGAGGAAAACCTCCCATCCCTGCCCTAAAACATCCTCAGAGCAAGGAAAGACTGCTCTTCCAACATTAATGTCATCAGATGATATTGATGGAAGCCGGTCGTGTGCTCGAGGAGCAATTGTATTCTGAAAAAGTACATTCTTTTAATAAATAAAATTATATACTTAATGATGTTATTAAACCAAATTGGGGTCCTCTCCGTGATTTATATACGAGCTAAAGCTTCAAGATAAGCTTTGAAAATAATGTTTCGAGGTATAGAAAAGCGTGAATGTCGACAAGGTTTTAATGAAACAAATGAATACTTCTGACAAAGTTGAGATAATTTCAATCCACCTCCACCTCCCGCGAAAACGCTAAATGAAATAAATTATTACATACAAAATTAAGGCTAAAATTGATACAAACACAAGAATATGAATCCCAAGAACATTTTCCAAAAATAGAATGTTAAAATTTGTGATATCTTAGTTACGAGCTCTGTAGCAAGAAAGGAAAAATGAATTTTAGCGACGTCCCTAGAGTCATCTGGCTAAGTTTAATGACGCTTATTTTTTCTATAGTGTTCAACAGTTTACGGGTCAATAAACACATATTATTTGTTACTCATTAACGTCCCATGGAAGATATTGGAAAAAAACTAATGAAAAATAAAATGTCGGAGTTTATACAGTATGCAGTAAAATAGAATGACTGATTAAAGAAATCGTCCCATGCCAACCCTGGCACTTTTCTTTTTCCGTTAATAAAACGCCAATGGAAAAATAGAACCTAGAAGATCAAATACTGAAACAAGGGAAAATATTTCACGAATAGAATTCCGAATCATCATAGACAAGAGAAGACAGAAAAAGTCATTTCACTAGAAGAAAGGTCTAATCAAATCTTAAAACACAGGCTCGATACAATTAACTCCTCATATGAGCAAATTTTGGGCCATATCTCTGGTAATAAGGTAAAAGTAATAAAGGGAGCAGCCGATTAAAATTCGTAATCGATGGAAATATGACGCTTATCGCAGAATAATAATGAAGATAAGTAAATGGACAGAGTGAACAAAAATGTATCTTTTAGTGGAGAGAGACGAGTTAAACAGACGTGAAGTACACTGCTGTGAACAAAACTCATTTTTGGGCATACATAAAAGTATGACAGTATTCTGAACAAAATGATAGGAGTAATTGCTGTGAAGAACGTGAGGGGAAGAGAAAAACAAGAATACTTCAAGTGAGTAATAAAAAATGAGCACTAAAAAATATGTCCAAGTTTAAAAGTGACGGTAAAAAAAATCTGAGAAGACAACTAAGTGAATAGATGTAACCTATCGATCGCATGATCTATAAATGCCGGTGATATCGAGGATTTCTTAGTGACAAAAATGAATGTTTTTAATGCCAAAGCATAACAATATAAGAAAAATATAAAAAATTTTAACAGGCTAATAAGAAGAAAATAATTTCTTTCGTATGATATGAAGCTGTGGAGTCACATTTTCGTAAATATTTATTTTACCTTGCATTTGGCAACAAAAATGGTTTGTGTAGCTTAATTGTTATTTCTTTTCTTAGACAATAGCGATTTTCATTTGATGTACGCGTTTCGTACTTAAAGAGGTAAGTAAGATGAATGTGAACGTTTATGATTTCCTTTCCCTGATGGACTGACGCAATCTCATTGTAGCCTCGCGGCACGTTAAATTGGCTCCTGGACATCCAATCTGTGCTCACCTCGTGCTCGGCTCCGTAATTACCTGGCAACCGCCACACCTCTCTCCCCAGTCTAGCACGATATTTCCATCCACGGGGAGCTTAAGAGCCGTATGGAAAATTAATCAGCCCCTAACGTTCACGGAGGGGACATCACATGCGCAGGAAATTAACAAACTTAACACATGCTTCAATTAATTATCCCACAGACATCGATGACAATTGAGAAAACAAGCACAAAACCATAATTAAACAAGGCTGGGAATAATTTTAAATGTATCATCCATCTACAACTCTTCAAATTCCCATACACGCACTTCACTGTTTTAATGCAGCTATTATATTTGTAATCAAAAGAGAATAACAGCTTTACGTCACTTTAGCTAAGCTGGGTGAAATAAGTTCATTTGGAACAGGTAATAGAAATACGAGGTCAGTAAAGTAAGTAATGAGACTAATTAAAAAAAATTCATTCAAATAGAAATACAATTTTATATTGTAACCCTCAAAATAACTTCCTTCTGAAGCCGCACAGCGCTGGAGACGGTGGAATGTTAGGAGTGGAATAACTCTTCATAGCAGGAACTCCGATACCAGGATATCCTTCAGCTGGTCGGTTACAGGCGTTTGAATGTTTTCGACTGTCCCAAAATGAGTTCCCTTGAGGTGATTTTTCAACTTCGGGAAGAGAAAAAAGGCACGAGGACTCAAGTCAGGCGAATAAGGAGGCTGAAGAGCCACAGGAATGTTTTTACTTGCCAAAACTACTGGTCTTTTTGGTCTTGCGAAAGGTTTTTTTGGAACCATTTTTGCGCAGATTTTTCTCATCCCCAATTCATCAATGGTCAAAATCTGATGGACGGTGGAGTGGGTTTAAAATTCCACTCTTCCCTGATCATTCTGACTGTGAACCGACGATCTGAACGCACAAGATCCCGGATCCTGTCGACTTTTTCATCGGTTCCTGAAGATGAAGGCCTTCCGCTTCGTAGTTCGTCTTCAATCGACTCTCTTCCTTCTGAAAAGGCCTTAAACCACCATTAAGCATGGGCTCTTGACGAAACACCATCTCCGTAGGCCTGCTGAAATTTAGCAAGAGTTTGCGTTGCACTGTGCCCAAGTCTGAAGCAAAACCTGATCGATGACACCGTTACTCGAAATTGATGTCACTCATTTTTAGAACACGCAAAATACTGTTTAACAAAAAAATCGCTACGGACAACCAAATGACTCGAGCGAGTTCAAACCAGTGCCGAAGGAGGATCACATGTTCCCCTGCCGCCCCTCCAACCCGAGTCCTTCCACTGTTGCCAGATCTAACGCTAAGTTGCCAGTTTCATTACTTAATTTACAGATCTCGTAGATCTCTTCAATGAAATATTTCACATTGAACAATGACCTCAAAAATAAAATGCGTGAATCACGCTACCGAGTTGATCCCTTAACAGAAAAAAAAATATTTTTTTAAAACAAGGTCGAAACGGTGGAGATGGTATCGTTTGACCTTCATGGCTGCGAATTTCCAGCACGTGAACTCACCTGTTGGTTTCACTCAAAATTTCAAGGAAGTTGGCTAGGTCTAGTGGTTCGCATTACCTGTTGCTTACAAGTACTCACACAACCCGTTCACATCGCACCCTAAGACGCAAGAAAAACTTCCATAGAAATCTGGGCTGTAATGGCATTTCGGCATTATCATTCACAAAGACTGAACTTTAATTGAAGAACTACCAAATCACTCCGGCCGAATAAACAGACATCTTTGAATCTGAATCGCCTTTTTTTGCTCGCAAATTGAGTCGAAGTAAGCCCAGCGCCTGGCAAGTAAATCTCTCCAACGACTGACCATTGCCATATTAACTAAAAAATAACCTCAAGGATTAATCCTGGGGATTTCTTAAATGATGCCAATCGCAATACGCAGAGGAGGAACGGGACTGTGTAGGCTGCGTGGGAAGTGAGGGGGGGTAAGCTGTACGATAATTATCGTATTTATTGCATTTATCGTATTATTATAATGCATCATATCGAATTCGACGCTATTGCGATATCGACCGGCTACGCTTGACGACACTATGAACTGGGCGTTAATTTGTGTTTTAAGATCGTTCATTTCAAATATCGATCCCCGTCTTGGTAAAACTATTCAGTGGCTATGGAAGCAGAATGAGTATTTTTAACACTTGTTCACGGCGATGTCATCAAATTCCCTTTCGGGGAAACCCCCCCCCTCTACCCGGAACGTCTCAAAACGTCGTCAAAAGACAAAAAATCTCTAATGCCATTCCGATTGTTTTCATCACAAAAGTTGATGCATCGCAACATTATCGACATCTATTTTAATTCGCAGAGCCCTTCGCCAGAGGACTCTGCCAATCCCACCTCCCACCAAACCTCTCACCAATGGATTCCTGAGGCCAGTGACGTGTTTACCCCGAGTGTCGAAGTCCGAACGCCAGGGAGCGGAGCTGCCAGGAGACGTATAGAATCCGCGTGGACCCGACCCCGCGACCTCGTAGAATAACGCACGACTGATGGATTTTAACGATCGTCCCTCGGTGGGAGAATGGGCGTGGGCGCAGGCAAGGGGGGCCGCGGGGGCTTTCGTCTCTCTGAAAAATGTATTCAGACGCCATTCATTGGAAAGGAGGGAGAGGGCAGGGAATGGCCCAGGACTGAATAACCCGGAATTCATGCTAAGTATCCCGAAAATAACAAATAATGGGAATCCTCCGCCTTTTAAAATGACTCTGGACCTCATTTCTTACATTTTTGCCGATCGAGTGGATAGAACTGATCTGGAATCCAATGGTGTCACATCTATACGCAACTAACTACTTTGTCTATCATAATAACGGGTGCAAAATATGACAACGTAACAATGTTTCTTGCCCGAGACAAACGGTTAGAGTTGTTTAATCGGTGGCCGGACAAGATGATTTCACGTTTCAGAAAGCATCGCATATAGCTTTCTACTAAGAGTTGGCATCGCACTGCCTCATCTCCCGTCTTGCTCCGAAAATCGTACCCTTCTGTCAGTAAAATATGTCTTCTACACGTTTTCCTCTTCTTAGACGATCGTTTTATTTGCACATGTCTAGTATGGGCCAGAGCGGAAGTGAAGCTCACGAATGTGACAATTTGAGGATTTTATGAATTCTAGAAAGGATTTGTCGAACGTAATTTTGTCACCACCCCACCAAAGTCATGAACTCAAAGGTTAAATCAGCCGGTGAGGATAGAACTCCCCCCAGCCAAGGCAATATGGATACATCAGGGTGAGGGTTGAGGTAGTTGAATAGTTTGAATTTGAAATTAATTTGAATAATTTGAGTTCAATATAATTGGTGGTGACTTTAACCTCCCTGGTATCGACTGGGACAGCAATAGCGTTAAATCTCGGACCCGTGATCGCGAATCTTGCAATTTCTTACTAAAATTGGTTCAAAGAAACTCGCTCCATCAAGCAGTACGCACTCCCACCCGTGGAAAGAACATATTGGACTTATTTCTTACGAACACACCGGAACGCATTAATAGTGTATCAACCGACGAGGGTATGAGTGACCATAAATCAGTTATTATCAACTTGAACGTAGAAATAAAAAAGAATGTTAAGCCAAAAAGAAAAATTTATAATTATCACAAAGCAGATTTTGAAACTTTTGCCAGCCATTTAAACTCTTCACTACACGATTTCAAAACGCGCTCAAGTCTTGCCACCGTGGAAGAAACTTGGACAAAGTTTGTCCAAATTATGCAAAAAGGAATAACAGATTTCATCCCTGTAAAATATGTTAAAGCAAATCGCGACCCCAGGTGGTACAACAGAGGCGTTAAAAAAGCCCTTCGAAAGCAAAGAATGTTACACTCTAGGGTAAAGAAAGCAGGTCTGAACTCATAACCCTTGGACAATAAACAGCTTTTGGACAAGTATAGATCCTCTAAAATTGAAACTAAAACACAATTACGTAGCGCTTTGCAAGACTTTAAACGTAAAGTACTCTGTGAGTATTCGAACACTGATCCCAAAGCTTTCTGGTCATACGTTAGGGAAGTAAATGGGGGTCAACAAACCGTGGCTTGCTTAAGGGACTGCAACAATATCATTCATACTGACAGTGAGGGCAAAGCCAACATTCTAAACGAATTCTTCCAGAGCGTCTTCACGAACGATGTAGGCACCACGTATCTCCAAGAAACAATATATACTGAACCCATGGCAAAAATAACAGCGGACGAGCAAGGAATTACCAAATTGCTCAAAGAATTTAAACCAGACAAATCCCCGGGTCCCGAAAACATACCAGCTAGGGTGCTAAAACACTTAGCTCCTAACATCGCCCCGTATCTCGAATTTATATTTAACAAATCACTGACTGAGTGCAAAGTCCCTAAGAATTGGAAAAACGCGCAAATAACGCCTATTTTTAAAAGTGGTGACAGGGAGGACCCCAGCAATTACAGACCCATTTCTCTCACTTCTATATGTTGCAAAATTTTAGAGCACATAATTGTCAGTTCCATAATGAGATATCTTGATAACATTAACTTTTTAAGTGACAATCAACACGGATTCAGAAAAACCCGCTCATGCGAGACCCAATTAGGATTGTTCACACATGACTTACTTTTATCGGGTGAAAGTGGTAGGCAAGTGGATGCGATCTTTTTAGACTTTCAAAAGGCATTTGATAAGGTTCCGCATGGTAAACTCATCCATAAATTAAAGGGCGCAGGTATACACAAGGGGGCAATAAATTGGGTTGAAGACTTCCTTTCAGACCGGGAACAGAGGGTAGTCCTTGACGGCGCTAGTTCTACCAGCGTACGAGTAACCTCGGGGGTTCCTCAGGGAAGTGTTATCGCACCGTTACTATTCTTGATTTTTGTTAACGATCTGAACCGCGAAGTGAAAAGTAAGATAAGGATGTTCGCGGATGACACAGTGATTTATCGGGAGATATCTGGGGATGAGGATCGTTTAACTCTAGCACGTGATTTAAATAGCATTAATGAATGGTGTTCAAAATGGGGATTGCCTTTAAATCTTAATAAATGTTCGGTGGTAAATTTCTTTAAAAGATCCACGGGATTAGTTTACAAATTAGCTGGAGTTGACCTTGAAGTAGTTGATACGGTGAAATACCTAGGTGTTACATTCACTAAAGACTTAACTTGGGGGACCCATATGCGTAAAGTCTGCGGGCAAGCATATAAAAAAATTAGGATTTATTAGACGTATTGTCGGCAGAAGTGACTCCAAGGTCAAGGAACGTTGTTATCACGCTCTTGTAAGGCCCCATTTAGAATATGCATGTAGCGTATGGGATCCGTGTGAAAAAGGCCTCATTCGGGAAATTGAGAAGGTCCAACGCCGGGCAGCTCGTTTCGTGGAAAACTGTTACGATAAAACGAAAAGCGTCACTGAATTGCTTATGGAGTTGGGATGGGAATCATTGGAAGAAAGACGACTCAATGCTAGGTTAAACTTACTAAATAAATTCGGATCAGCATGTTTCATCACCGAGGTCTCGAAAATTATTCGCGCTCCAACATACATAGGTCGCTTGGATCATGTGTACAAAATTCGGGAAATAGATTCCAGGACTAGCAGACTCAAGGACTCCTTCTTCCCACGGAAAAAACGGGATAACAACTGTAGGGTCACACTCGGAGATAACAAAAATGCCACTTGCCACCCTCGGCGTCTAGGTAACAATTAGTTAAACTCAATTGCATGCACTTTCACTAACCTCCTGTGTGTTGTGTCAAAACCCTTCCCCCATGCCATTAAGTAATGTATTCCTGTTTACAGTAATGCGGTATTCCTTTTTTCCTTTTATATAAATTATTTATATATATTATATATTATAAATATATTATATTTATATAAATTCGAGATACGGGGCGATGTTAGGAGCTAAGTGTTTTAGCACCCTAGCTGGTATGTTTTCGGGACCCGGGGATTTGTCTGGTTTAAATTCTTTGAGCAATTTGGTAATTCCTTGCTCGTCCGCTGTTATTTTTGCCATGGGTTGAGTATATATTGTTTCTTGGAGATACGTGGTGCCTACATCGTTCGTGAAGACGCTCTGGAAGAATTCGTTTAGAATGTTGGCTTTGCCCTCACTGTCAGTATGAATGATATTGTTGCAGTCCCTTAAGCAAGCCACGGTTTGTTGACCTCCATTTACTTCCCTAACGTATGACCAGAAAGCTTTGGGATCAGTGTTCGAATACTCACAGAGTACTTTACGTTTAAAGTCTTGCAAAGCGCTACGTAATTGTGTTTTAGTTTCAACTTTAGAGGATCTATACTTGTCCAAAAGCTGTTTATTGTCCAAGGGTTATGAGTTCAGACCTGCTTTCTTTACCCTAGAGTGTAACATTCTCTGCTTTCGAAGGGCTTTTTTAACGCCTCTGTTGTACCACCTGGGGTCGCGATTTGCTTTAACGTATTTTACAGGGATGAAATCTGTTATTCCTTTTTGCATAATTTGGACAAACTTTGTCCAAGTTTCTTCCACGGTGGCAAGACTTAAGCGCGTTTTGAAATCGTGTAGTGAAGAGTTTAAATGGCTGGCAAAAGTTTCAAAATCTGCTTTGTGATAATTATAAATTTTTCTTTTTGGCTTAACATTTGTTTTTATTTCTACGTTCAAGGTGATAATAACAGATTTATGGTCACTCATACCCTCGTCGGTTGATACACTATTAATGCGTTCCGGTGTGTTTGTAAGAAATAAGTCCAATATGTTCTTACCACGGGTGGGAGTGCGTACTGCTTGATGGAGCGAGTTTCTTTGAACCAATTTTAGTAAGAAATTGCAAGATTCGCGATCACGTGTCCGAGATTTAACGCTACTGCTGTCCAAGTCGATACCAGGGAGGTTAAAGTCACCACCAATTATATTGATGCATTTATTATTTTTGCGTGTGAATTTATTTATTTGTTCATTGAGGGTATTAACTGTTTGAAAATCTGAGTCTGGGGGTCTATAGAAAGAGCATAAATTAATGTTGGGGTGATTGGATCGCAGTATGGTGCACCAAACACTTTCTATGTTATTATTTTCAAATGAAAGTTGTCTGCTTTCAAGATTACTTTTCACAGCCACGAAAACTCCTCCTCCGGGTCTTGTACCTCTATCATGTCGGTAAACTGTAAAGTTTATTGGGAAAATTTCTTGGTCATTGATGTCATTACACAGCCAACTCTCTGTGCCTAACACTATATCAGCCGAATGACATTGGATTATGTGCTCGAGATCCGCTATTTTATTTTTGAGGCTTCTGCAATTTAATGCAAGTATATTTAGATTGTTTTTCTCTTGAGTAACGCCCTTGTTTGTGTCTGACCGTAATTTACGACACGTTTGTGGAGAAGTACATGTCAAATGTCTTTCTACGTCAATGCCAGGGTTGTCGGTTACTTTTACTTGTCGGTTGTATGTTGTATTAAAACAAGTTTTTGTTTGTTTGTTATTTTGGGATCTGTGAGGCGTAACCTGATCTCAAGTGACAAAAGGCGCTGGATTTTACTTTATTTATCCCAATATATGACCTGCGCTCTTGCCTTCCAACTATGCTAAACCCTAGAAACGTGTTCGTGTAACCTACGCGCTACACACTGTGATGCCACGGTAGTATAATGGACCCCGGAGCGATTTAGGGGTACCCGACACGATGAGAGGACAGGCCTCAGATCAACGAAGTCCGCTCCGATTTCCCGACAGAATCCCAACAATCTCTCGTTTAAAGTAGATTAATATGGAGTAATGTAAAGTAGGTTGCTGGATTGGGTTTTATTTGGAGTTACAAAATATTTAGTTGTTAGTTGTGTTCATCCAAAAACCTATTATATATTTTATTTTTTTCCTTTATGCTATCTTTTGAAAGAGGAAAGTGATTAGTTTTGAAAAAGTAATATGCAGGCCAATTCAGATTTTTTCCTTCTTTTGATCTATTTTCTTCGAAAATCTTTGAGCTTTCTCTTTCTTGCAGGCTAGAGCATTCAAATTTTCGGATCTTGAAGATTCCATTGGAAATAAAGCCGAGCTTATATGTAAGCTTTTCTACAAAATTAAAAAACCTCTCAAGGGCAAAGAAAGTTCACCGCACGAAGCCCTTTCATTATTCTTGGGGCTCTACCCATCTCTTTCTTTAGATGTTCCTCTCATAATATAATCTAACTGATACCTTTCTGAGTCACCTGGTATTTTCCATGTGTACCTACGCCTTTTGTGATGTCTAAACCATGTGTTGGTGATGAATAACCCATGTCTCCTACAGAATTGCTTTCTCCCCGCGTCCATTCCCCGTGCCTAACCCATAGTCCCCCACCTCACCTCCATCTCTTCCTTCGCCTACCGTCGTATTACAATCCCCCATCACTATCAAATGTTTCCCTGCAGGAACTCACGCGATTATATCCTATAACTCATTGTACATTGTATCGACTTTTTCCTCCCTGTGGTTTCTCGGTGGCATGTATACCTGAACAATACCACGTTGGTCGGTTCTGTTCTAATCTCTACGAGTTATATTGTATCAGTTGCTTGCTCTATGTTGACTACGCTTCTTCCTACCCCTTTATTTAATATTACAGCAACCCCTCGTTGGCTCTCGTCCCCGCCGCTGTATATCACTCTATAATTGTCACTCCAGTAATCCCCGCTATCCTTCCATCTCACCTCGCAGAGACCTAAAACATCTATATTACCTCTTTCCATCTCTCGCTTAATATTCTCTAATTTGCCTGTCCTCAACATTGTCCTGGCGTTCCATGTTCCTATTCTAACTACTTTCGTCTTCTTCTGCGTCTTCTGTCCCTCTGCTGTTATTTCTCCCCTGCAAGGGTTTCATGGGATGATGACCGCGGAAGCCTTGCCTCCCCCGCTGATGGGCACGACACATGGCCGCTTGGGCCGAGTCTCGTAGTTGCCAGGACTTATATTCTGTATAGAGCCCATCATTACATTCTTGGGAATGATAATTGAGGTGGTTTCCCGTTGCCTTCCTCAATAGTGTTTTTAACGTGACACCATCACTTAATGGCCGCCCCAATGGGGTCAGACTCATTGAGGAACAGACGCTGCGGGGACTACCTTGCGTCTGGCTCGTAACCTCGACCTATCTGGCATGGGTGACCCTACCAGGATTAATTATTATTACTCCCGCCAGCACAGCTGTAGGGGTCATCGGAACACACAAGCTCATCCACCACGACAAGGTTGTAGTCCATGGGAGGGTGAAAAACATTAATCTTTGAAAAATACAGACGAAAAACAACAGTTTGGAGCGGTTTCATCTAAAAAATTAACATCGTATAAAATGTTTCCATTAGTTCGACACAGTGAACCTAAGAGGAAATCCTTTTCAGAAGACTTTCCTTTCATCGTTATTATTTCAACAGGCTACTTTCACGAAAATAATGCGTCCCTTAATCATGAGTCCCTTTATGTTCCGTCGTGATTGTATGCTCCCTCGGAATGTCCAATAGGCAGGTTTACAACCCATAAACATCATGTCTTTTTGTGACATATGCCAACGAAAAGGCATCCACAGGTACAAAAGTTCACATCTATGAATGCAGGAACTCGAGAAAGGACGCCAATTTCATTTTACAGGAACATTAAGGAAATTGGTTGCAGCTCCCTATGTATTCACGATGTCGATCTCATTGCTACCAAACTATAGCCGGAGGAGGGAGCGATGGTTTTACCACCACCCAAATTTCACCTGCATAGGCCCCGGGCTTAAATTAAACACTTTTAAGAAGGATTTTCTTCTGTGAATGCAGCATGACCCTCGTCCGGCAAACTGAGAAAAGATCATCATCGATCGGCAAGGCACTTTACGACAAGAGATTGGTTTGATTTGCTAGGAATTAAAAAGTGCTACCTCTGAAGTTTTGAGTGTTCACCGGCGAATGAGAGATTCCACTTTGGACAGCCAAAATTTTACGAGGCTGATTATGAAAAATTTCGCATTCTCCAGAACAGACGAGTCAAAGAAACGTATTGGAGCCACAACCTATTCACCTTTCAGATTAAATGTTTATCGTGATGGAATTAATAAAACCTTAAATTCGACAGTATATAAATATAACAAATATATTTCCTGCAAGACAATGCTTCGCGTAAAAAATAAGCTAAGCTTAAGTTTCAAGGTAGGTTCTGCAAAAGTATATTTCGCGTAAGATTAAAGAGGGCATTCATCATTTTCTTTACGGTCCTTAATTCCACTCCAACAGCCTTCCGACTCGTGCAGAATAAGAAACATGCTGGTAATCCAGCACGACTTCGAATTGACGGAAAATTAACTCGTTAAGTGGCGGTTGTCCGAGGGCGCTGAAAGCGTCAGTTCTCCCACACCAACTCTCTCGAGGTTTCGTCGAGTAACTCAATTTCGAAATCACTTTAGAAATATGTGAATGCTAAAGCGGAGCCATATTTTTTAAGTTTCGCAGTTGAGCTCAACTCATAAAAAACTTCAGTCCGTTAATGTTTTTTCTATTAAATTTCCCAGGCAAGATGACGACGGGAAGAACGGGACACAAAAGTGACAGGCATGATTTTTTGGAAAGTGGTCGTGGAAGGAGGACAGGAATGGAAAATAACCGGGAGGAAATTTGCAGGAGGGAGAAAGGAACGAGAGCTGTAAAGTGGAAGAACAATAAAAAAGACGACGATAAAATAATAATACAATTCACTCCTTGGTCCATCAAGTGTTCCACGCTGCAGGTGAGTAGCTTCCTTAGGCTCCCGAAACCCGATTTAAAAAAAAATGAAAAATCACGACGATAAAAAATGTTTAACAAATTCCCGCGTGAAAGGGGGCATATTTTTCGAGCGACACTTTTATCATGTTACAGTTCCCAAAAATATTCAGGAAATTTTGATGCTTTGTCAACTTCGGATTTATTTTTAGTTTACAGACGACACATTCCAATCATGATGGGCTGGATGGCAAGTCTGACGCCTAGCCGACCAAGTGACTCACCCCCTGCCCTCCACAGATTCCAACTTGCTCCTGGTCGTATATAGTATAATCCCCGTGTGAAAGGTGTGCGTGCGGCTGAGTCGGCTGAAGGATGTGCCGAGCCGAGGTCGTGGGGATTCCTCGACGAGGCTTTCCAAACCAATTCGTTCCAAGCCCCAATAACAAAAAAAATAGCATTTTCCTAAAGCCTTCGGGAGCGAAAACCCACTCTAAGCTTGTCTGCGAGAGAGCGAAGGGGAATTATTTGCTCGGGAGCCTCGAGAGATCGGAAACGAGCGAACATTCTCTGGCGGCAGTTCAGGACCGCTGATGGGAAATGCGATGTGGCGTGCAGAGGTGATACATTACGATTTATGCAGGATGGCTCCAATCCTGTGCCTTCTACACACCAATGACGTGGGTTCCATCCACAGCAAAAGGGAAATTTTTCTGACCCTTAACATTTGGTGGAGCACTTTCACAACTTCAAATTTCCGGTTTTAGCCACAAAACGAGAGCCATACAGGATTGAGCAGCTTTTAAATAGAAAAATATAGATTGAGAAATCTTATAAACACCATGAAAGGCCATTTAATCGAATGAAGCCACTTAATATGCGCCATACTTACCGCAAATGTTTTTGATTATAGAATGGCTAAACCGCTGAGAAAATAATTTTCCGGGAAATTAAATGTTTCCCATTTAATTAGCGGTCGTATCAAACGAGTTAAATGCACAAACGAGTAATTTGGTGGTGGAAGCACTCCGTCTGCACAAACCTGTATTTGGTATAATTCGCCTCGCTAATATTATTGCAGGGGATATGGGAGCCCAAAGTTTGAAACCACGAGGAGTGCGGCAAAGGACAAACGAATAGTCCCCACTAACAATAAGCAGGACCTCCAATTTCCCCTCCATCCCAATGAAAGGCATTCCGTTTTCTTCCATCGCCTATGCTTTGTGATCTAAATATCTGAGACATCCATGCATCACCACATATATCATATTTATCGTCTTCGATATATTCTACGGGGGGATTGGGTCCCCAATTCCCTCCCTAGCAGCGCCAATGCCACGGGATATAAAACATTATTCCTATATTTTTGTTTTCATGTGATGAAAACACTTTTCCTGCTACAATTTCCAGAAATATTTCAATTTGTAAATATTACATTGAAGCGTGCCTAATCTGTAGTGCGAGTCGTCTACTGAAATATTAGGATAATAACCTGAAGCCACTCAGGAGATATCCGCCAGAAAGTCAGTATTTACCCGAGTGAGAATTTTATTTTCATTTTTGAAAATAGCATGACAGACGCTCACAGTTTAGGCTGCATTGAGGAATCAATTTTTCAACTCTTTCAAATCAATATTTTCGAAATTGCAAGGCATTGCTAAGTGCGTAAAGGAAGATTACACGTCCATGAGGTTGCTACGACTTAGTAGGCACAATTTGTTTGCCTTTGAAGTTGGTTAAGTAATGAGCTCAATGATAGAATAGTTGGGAGAGAGAATGATAAAGCTATAAGTATAATCAATGAACTATGACAAAACATATCAAGATCCACGGCTAGGAAATAGTTGCAGGGAATACTTCGGCTTGAGCGCTCCAGCGTCGCGACGTCAAACCGTTGGGTACGAGAAGACTGCTCCCTGTGAATGAATCGCTCGACGACTTCGAGACAATCAGGCATAGGACCGTACCCCTGGTTCATGGACGTTTCTTTATGTAAGTCGGTTAGATTTAAAAATGGATCCTAAGGTCACAATGTCAACAACGTCAATTATTCGATTATTTCCCCAAATGCCATCGCTACATTGCACCTTTCCGATATTCTTTTCGTTCGGAAACAATTCCTCGTTATAAATTCCTCCGCTTAAAAATACATAGAAAGAAAGTCAAATCCACCACAATTCCCCAAAGATTAACATGAGTGTACTATCGTAACATTATAAGAAAATGACCATGTAAACGAAGCTAGGAACGGGATTTGTCGAAAAAACATGCTAAGCAATCAGCACAATAAGAGAAACGACCAGGAGAGCAACGTTGACCCGCTTATTGTATCCAATATTCTAAACAAAGAGGTTTCATTTTCGGATTATAAAACAAATATTTCAATACATTTCTACAAGCCGAGTAGTTTAGCAGACATAAAAGGTGGAATAAATTAAAAATATATAAATTGAATGATTCAGGACACCCTTTTCACCCCCAAACAAAGGGTTTAGGGGGGAAAAGGATGTTCAATAGATGGCTGAATTTCCAATTATTAATAAGCAATTTCTGGTTTCGTTAATAGAATCTAAAAAATAACGCTACTCTTTCTTATGTGAATAAACGGTATCAATTCGATATGAAAAATTACCCAACTCATTTGCAGGGAATACCTCAATTTAAAGAGCATGTTCATAAAGTAAGAGCTGTTTGGTCGCGGGAAAAAAGATACTCATGTGAAACACATTTTATTGGCACTTTTAGTTAGCTACAGACCTACTTCACTTCTCTACATAATCACTGTTCACTTCTAAGCATTTTTTGTACCGCTGCACCAGCTTCTTTAACCCCTCTGCATAGAAATTCGCCGCCTGAGAGTTGAACCAATTGACAACGCCGTTCTTGAGTTCCTCTTCGGTTTAGAAAAGTTGTCCACCGAGCCACTGTTTCAAGTGCAAGAAGAGGAAGCAGTCGCTAGGTGCAAGGTCTCATCATCTCCATCTTGTTGGTAACGGCCCAAAAATTCTCGTCCACTGGACATTCTGTACTCTTTGTGGTAGTCGCTGAACATTTTTGGTACCCAACTTGCACACGATTTGTGGTAACCGAGGTTTTCCGTGACAATATTGTAGGCAGCAGTGCGTCCAAGTTGAGGAAATTGTTCAGCCAGGCCATTAATTGTAAACCGACGATCACATCGCAGTTTTTGTTCCACTTGCGAAACAATTTCATCGGTCAGAATACTGGGCCTGCCACTTTGCTCTTCGTCGTGGACATTTGTTCGTCCATTTTTAAAATTACGGCGCCAATCTCTAACTTTTCCTTCACTCATAACTGTAGGTCCATAAACTACGCATAACTCCCGATAAATTTCAGCAGCTGACAATTCTTTTGCTTACAAGAATCGTACGACAGAACGCACTTCACAGCTGGCGGGATCAACGATTATCGCGGACATTGTTGTTTACATGCACATACAAGCAAACGACTTCTGAAACAAAATAAATGCTGCTATAGCTTATCATTAAATCAGTAAATGGCGCGGCAGGAGTAAAACTGTGTTCTGGAGCGCCAATATTTAAATAAGCGGATAGAGAGAGAGTTGGGAATTGAGCGTTTGAGCTCTCTCTATCCGCGGGCATCGGATTTGCAACACCACAGCTACCCTCAACAAATACCTCCACAATCTACACCATGCACACCACAAACGAGGTTACCCAGAAAAGCTCCTGCAGGATAAAATCTACCACTCCACCCGACCACACACACCACAGAATAATAACCCTACATCTGACGCTGGACTCAACCTTTGCACAACCTACAGGTATTTCCCCGGATCCCGCAGATTGAAAACCCTTCTTAAAGAACTTTATCCTATTTTACACGACAATAACGCGACCTCATCCTTACTGTCCCAATGCCCCTCGGTCGCTTACAGACGTCCAGCCAATCTCAGAAACCTTCTGAGATCCACCAACCCTTTGACACCCCGCCCTGACAAATGTCCTCATATTTCCCCAAATTACAATCGCCCCCGATGTAAAACATGTCTGCTGATCAAATCTGCTCCCCTCTCCCCACATCCCCTCATTGTCCCTTCATCCCGTATCCACGCGAACTGCCTCTCGAAAAATATCATCTATCTTTTGTCGTGCAAACAATGCACTTCATTCTACATAGACGAATGCATTACCCCCTTATCCATTCGAATGAACAATCACCGCTACTCATGTAATTCTGCTTCACTCTCTTCTCTTCCTATCCCTTTACACGCAAGTTCACACAACCTATCATTTGACGAATGCTTTTCCCTAACAGTTCTAGAATCCCTACCCGATTCAGCCACCAACATAGAGGTGAGAACTCGCAAATCCGCATACATCCTACATTTCTGATCATTTAAAATTCCCACCCTTAACCGCCATCTTTAATTAAAAGTTCGCATTCATAGTCTCCCCTAGTGGGACAAATTCCTTGTGAACCACTCCATGACGGCCGAAAAACACAATCAACATCGTTTTGATTTTTGATTTGCTCATGCGAGCCTTTTTTGGACGTGGGGACGCGGAAGTGTGCCATTCCGCAGATGGTCTTTTCGTTTCGGGGTCATATTGAAAAACCCATGTTTCATCACCAGTTATCACATTGTCGAAACAATTTTCATCTCGGTGCAAATTGGCTAACACTTCTTCGGAAATGCGCACACGCGTTGCCTGTTGGTCGATACTCAGAATTGTCGGCACCATCTTGGCGCACACCTTGCGCATGGCCAAATCCTGTGAAATAATACGTTGGACGTTGGATGCAGACAGACCCAAATGGTCTGCAATTTCTTCACTGGTTAAGCGTTGGTCTGTGTTCAGCAGTGTCCTCACTCTGTCCACATTCGTGTCGGTTCTTCCTGGCGACGGCCGTCCGGAGAGATGGTCGTCTTCAACGAGTTCCCTACCCTCTTTAAACAACTTGTGCCACTCAAATACCATGGAACGTCTTAAGGCAGTGTCCCCATAAGCCTGCTTATCATATCGAGGGTCTCAGTTGCCGTCTTTCCGAATTTCGCACAAAACTTCACGGAATAACGTTGCTCAAAATTCAGATTTTTTGTTTTTCGACGCGGACAAAAACCTTGCTTCAGTAAAAACGGTGTCCTCACTCAACGAGAGCCCGCAGGCGACTGAGGTTGGTGCCGGTCTGTTGCTAAGAGCCCCCTCCACCTTACCCTGCCAGGCAGGCCCCCCTCCACCGCTCCGTTCGCGCTAGAGAAAATCAATCCTACCACTTTTGGGTGAGACCCTGTATATTTAATCTATAGAAAGCCGTCGTTGGCCGCAAGGGTGTAATGAGGGGCTGCTAGTGCACCAGGCTTAAAAAGGGAGAGTAAATATGTTCTGTAGCGCATTGGTGGAAGCTTTGTAAACTGCGGCGAAAGATTCCGAATTAGTATTTCGGATTTTGTAGGAGATAACACTTTTTTTGTCACTTTTGTGAAAATCCCACGGACGTGCACAATAATGTAAATGGACTAGTCGACACAAACACGGAAACACATAAAAGAGGGACTCACTGGGTCTCGAATTTTCGGTGGTGCCAACCACCTTTTGTCAAGAGGAGTTAGGAACAGAACTCACAAAAAAAACTCACAAAAAACCCACCAAAAATTCGAGACCCAGTGAGTCCCTCTTTTATGTGTTTCTGTGTTTGTGTCGACTAGTCCACTTACATTACATTTCCAGGTAGTGTAAAGTGTTTGAGTACTTAAATTATTTTTCCAAGAATACCTCTGACATGATTGAAGTGTCGAGTCTTCAATACACGCACTTTTTACCTCAATTAGTTTTTATTCGGCGTTTAAATATTTTTTTGCGTAAATACATTTATTAAAAGGTGACCAATGATATTTATCAAAACCATCATTGACGAATCTATTTTCTAGTCATGGCTCGCGGACGGCTGGCTCCTTGGTGGGAAAGGGAGGGAGGAGTCAGCGCAGTTGATAATCCCAGGGGGAGCAGTCGCTGCCCAACCAGGGCATTACTTCGGTCCTAGACATGACGTCAGTCTGTCGGCCTAGATGCCACCAGTCTGACGGCCACCCCTCGCGGCACCCACCCCTACCCCCGACCACTCGAAGGCAGGGAAAACGACAGCACATGGGATTCACACCGGTTGCATAGTAAGGTCACAACGTCAACCGCCGCATGAAACCAATCCCCCTCGATAATGCGTCCTTAATCCGGTTGTTATTGTCCTCCGTTGAAACCTCCTCGGGACGAGGATCATCTTCGCATGTCCCGGACAACGTGTGGTTCGCGCGGGACTTCGTCGTCTTACCCTCTCCTCATCCCTTTCTTTCTCATCCGTCGGAGGCGCCCACCTATCCTTCCAATATACCGTGCATGAATCTTCTTCAGTCCTCATCAGCTTCAGAACCGTATATCTTTGGTCATTGCTGTAATGTGACGAGAATCCTCAAATATCACGCTAAGACGAGACACGAAATGCCCAAAGAATACTGCCATCCCGACAGCGGCGCGCTGAACCCATGGAGGGCATAAATATGGTAATTCTAACACCAACCCAAACTTCGGATGGTTCTCGCCAAAATGGTACACCTGTAACTAATACTATTATTTCGTCTGTCACTTCACCTTTACCCATTTAGTCATCACTAGCCACTAACTATTTTTTGATAACACACCCTACAGTCCCGACCTAGCGAATATTTCCTCTCCTTCCAATTTGGTTTGATGGACAACGGTTTGAAGATGGCGAGGAACTAGCGACCGCCACTGTCGATGTGTTATATTCCCCGACAGCCAACTTCTGCGCTGAGGGATTAATAATGAATATGGGGTAGCGTCCCGAAGAGTGATTAAGAGTAGACGGCGATTATGCAGAAAAATGACATGCAGGTTTGCAGGACACTAAAACTGCCCATAAAACGTTTTGTCTACCTACTATATTTTTTATTGACCAAACACGCCTGACTTAACAAATATCACTAGAATTATCATTTGCGGTGTCCTCCATATTCATTCAAATAGCTAAGCCGAGTTACATCCCAGCGGTAGCAGCACCTTAAAGTGGATCTTAATATTCGGAAGCGATGAGAGTAGTTAGTTCCGGGCCCCAGTGAAAATATTCTTTTCCCGAGTCAGACCCCGGCCCCTCTCTTGGTCCACGGGGATTATTCTTTCCGGACCCAGATTCACCACCCCCATTCAGCTTCGTCAGTGATGCTAATATTATATAATTACAAAGCGAGTAAACTAAATATCCATGGATATGATATACGGTAGTAAAGGACAACTATTTGTTATTGTTGCCCCATATACACAGTCCTTTGTGAGAGTGCTCCAAATAGGCCTAGAAATAGAAAAGAATATTATCCACTCCGTCGGGGGGGGGAGTGGTACGTGCCGTGGAATACTATATTGTGGTCTGATAGCCATTTACCGGCACCCTTGACTGATGATCCGAACTTGAGAGTTCCGAAGGACAGATGATTTTTCTTGCTTCTCCCGACTCTCGTTTTAA